>MUZC01001178.1:975359-997703 GCA_002072015.1 Radix auricularia | reverse complement strand
CTTTTGGAGGGGGGGTCTACGATTTTGTGACGACGCGTGACGTAGGGGGGGGAGGGGGTAAAAAATCGGCCAAAATCGCGTGACGTCATTTATGGACGGCCCCTAATCACAAAAAAGTTAACTCACTTATCTTTCGCAATATTTAAATCCTTGTTGTGATATTCAAGAGCCTGTGAATATTTGCCCATTTCTAAATAGGCATTTCCCATAGAACTGTACAAATTAGCTATAACATCTGGTTTATTCTTGAGAGAGCCTTCAGGCATATTATCAACTCTTTTTAATGTGTGCTTGCACTTATCCAAACTTTCTTGGTATCTTCCTTGGGACTGAGCTGAAAAGCAAAATTTGTATGTTATTGGTGTTTCTTTCTGCAGTTTGCAGTTGATAATATTAAAACCCAAATGCCAGTGTAGGGATATTGAAATTTAAACTAAAGTTGTTAACACCACTCATTTTTGAGGACTGGTTAATTGATTAAAAAAAAGACCGACTAACTGTCGGTCCGTATTTTTATTACGTTTTGTGAACCAACAAGACAATGCATCGAATTTTTGCCCAACGTTGTCTGATTTGACATCCAAGCACCTGTTAAGTACTGATGCTAGTGTTTACCTCTACCAAATCCAAAAAAGAAAGAATTAATTAAAAAATGTATTTAAAAACAATCGTCTGAACAAAGAAGAAAGCCGTAATGATTAATATTCAATCTTTTATTTTATGCATTGAAAGTATTTATCAAATGATGTCAAGTCAATTCGTTTTTGAGGACTAGTTAACCATTCAAAAAAGACATGTTTACTGTCCATGGTATGTATTTTTTCTTGAATTTTTGAGAACCAACAAAGAGAGTGTGTATCAATTTTTGCATCACTGGGGCTCAGGTTTTCTGCCGTAACACAACAAAAAATTAACTCCGCGTAATGAGCCAAAATCAACTAATTGAATTTACAGTTAACCGGTCCTGATTAAACCAGACCGGTCCTGATCTGAGGACAGATTAACCATTAACAATCTTAATTTAATCCTGAAGGCCAAATTAGGGATATTGAACTTTTTTATTCTACATAAATGGTTTACATTTAAGAAGCTACTCTTTAAAGCACAAAATGCTTTCTAAAAGTTAAACCTCTTAAAATAGCGATTACCTTCATCAATTTCTTCTAATTTTTGAAGAACATATTTCATTGGATCAACCCCTCTTGGACCTGCTGATCCCTTAGCTGATCTAGATTGTTGATCTCGCTTTCGTGCATACATAGGCTTTTGCTGTCGCCAAAAATCTGATCTGTTATTGAGATATTCTAATCCATCACAGGCACGTCCCTTGATATATTCTTCTGTTTGACTGTTATTGTTAGATAAACCTGGTAATTGTTTTAAATTAAAAGATAAACAAAGCTATTGTTTAGTTTCAACTATACATATTTTTTAAAATATCAATTTCTACAGTAAGGTAAAAAGGATAGGATTAAAGTTAAAAACAATAACATTATTACATTTTTATATTTGCTAAGTTAATCTTACTATCAAAAAGTTTTTCCAAATATTCTTTATCTTGATAAAGTTGCCCGAGTAATTCTTTTGTTGTTTTTGAATTACTATTTTCTTGAGGGCGTTGTCGTTCCTTCTTCTCTTCTTTTTTAGATTGCTGATTAAGTTTTGTGTATCCTTTCTGCTGCTTTTTCTAAAAGTATAAATGAACAAGTTAAAATAAATAATGATTAGTTAATTTTTTTTACCGAAAATGCAACACCAGATCTTGTGAATTCATAATTTAAGCACTTTTCACCACATTTTACAGTGATAAAAAATATATCAACTTTGTGCTTAAATCATAACATGTATTTATTCTGATGTATTTATGTATTTCTGAGTTTTAAAATAATAAATCAAAATTATCACGAGATTTTATTTAACTTGCTAAGATCTCAATTTAAGGACATTTTTATATTCTTTATGTTCAGAATTAAATAGCCTATGCTACTAAAATTATTGTGAGAATCAAAACATTTTAATTTTACTTAAACTAAACATTTTTTTTCTGTTTCATAAGATAAGCTTTGAGGTCAGGCACAGGAAAAAACACACAATTATTCTCATTAAAATATATATGTATAATTAGGCCCATTTTTAATAAGTAAAAAGTTTTAGTTTACCTTCCAAATGTTAAGTATTCAATGATATAGTTACCAAGAATCCTAAATCACACAATTATTTCATATATGTAAGAGACAAATATACACATTTTTTTTCAGTTAAAATTTTGTCCAGCCTCAAGTGTTATCCTCACATTAAATATTAATTGTAAGGGAAAGGAAGCTAAGAGATGCTACTTACTATTATTTAAAGAGCATTGATAAAAGGTTCCATTTAATCATTTAAACATGTTTTTTAAAATACAGCGTACCTTCATTTTACAACTTTGTTTTAAGTATAAGGATTATAAGGGTCATTGATAAGCTAATAAGTTTTAGTCCACCAATTACTTTTTAAAAAATCAATCTTTTAAGAAAAAATAATCAATATGGTTTTATATATTTAATTTGTCTTAAATTATATTTTCTTATGAAAAAAGATTTTATAACTGTCATTTTATAAAATATAAGATTTGTTAAAGCTAGTTAGAAACAAAGGAATACATGTTAAATTTATTATTTAGTCATTAAGGTAAATAGTTTTAGTCAATATGCAAGTGACTTTTATTTAGTGATAAAAGGAATGTCATTTTATCAGAATCCAAAGATCTCCTGAGAAACTAATAAAAAGCTTTTTTTTAAAATCCTATCTTTAAAAGAAACATTGATGAAAATGTAGTAGAAATAATAATTTTTTACAATATCTAATGGAGCTCAGGGAGTTTATTTAAAAAATTATTTCATCACAAGGTTATCATTTTGGTAGAGTATAAAAAAATAAAATCTCAAGGGGAAAAAATTGTACTTTTTTGGAAAAGGAGCTTTGGGAATTATTTTCTTTCAAATGCATACACAGTTAACCAAATCAAAATCAGATTAGTTGGATAAAAATAGAATAAGAAAATGAAATTTGATTTTTTTAAAATAAACATCATAACACTGAAATCAGAACAATAGGGTAGACTAATTTAAACTCATTTTTAGAAGATTTATAAAATATTTACTTTACCTTATTTTTTGAATTCTGAAAACATTTTTATTTCAAAAGTTTTATGAAACACAAAAATCAAAAGAATTTTAAAAAGTATACTTGGTTTGCATGCTTAGTTATCAAGCACAAATAGATAAATTAAGCCTAACAGGTACCTTAAGAAAAAAATAAGGATGACAGTGGTAATGCCAATCTCTGATGTATTTTTGAGCTGTTTTTTCCCAATTCAAATACTCTGTGTGGATTAATTTCATTGGCATTTATTTTGTTAATTAAGTCTTTCTAAAGTCAGTGAACACACTAGGTGCTAAAGTTTTAACTCAGACTGAAATCTACCATTTTATTTTCATTTTTTAATTTTTGAAAAAAAAGGCTAGAATATGATTGTTAGGGTGCACTTTAAAAATAAGATGCCGGGGTACTTTTTACAAATGTTAAGTCAACTCTAACATTTACATTAATATAATGCAGTGTGTGTAGAATATAAAATGTTACCAGTGAAATATTTTAAAATATATATTTTTTACTCCTTTTATTTCATTCTAATTAGGAATGAAGGTAAGGATCAAGCATGACATCATGGTAATCAATACATGATATTTGTAATTAACTAATGCATCAAAATTGTTTAAGTACTAAAATACAGTTAAAATTAATGCAGGTCAGCTTAACCATGTGGAGAAAAACAAAAATAAATTATGTGGGCTTACTGTATTTTCTTTAATAATAATAAACTGTGATTTCATGTCTTAACTAAAAATTCATATATATTTTTTCATAACAAAGAAATAGGGAGAAAATTGTTTACAAGAAAAAAAGTCCAAAACCATTTTCCTTTAATCCAAATGTGAGCCATCATGATCAAAGCTTTGATCATGGGTTCTTAGTATATAGAAGAACTTTGGATTTAGTATTTAAAATTTGACAAACACATAAAATAATTAATTGAATTTTTTTTTTTTTAAATTACTAGAAATATGAAAGTATAAATTGATAACATTGAAGCAAAAAATAGTAAAATGCTATTCTAAAGATAGATCAATAATATTTTAATGTATTCATACACATCTTTGTTTATAATGAAATGGTCTTTTGAATAAATAATTTACTTTGAGTTTTTTTTATACAACTTTGATTCCCAAAATTAAGTAACATTTTTGTTACATACAAAAATAACTTCAAATGTTTACCAGAACAGAGTAAAAGAAATCAATAAATAATTTTTAAAATTCTTAGACTAACTTTTGCATTTAGATAAACTGAAAATAGATGGTATGGATGCATTGACTTGACTAACTTTTAAAAAAATAACTTTGAATCTTTTTTTAAAAAAAAATGATGAAAATAAAAATAAAATTTGACATTCATGTAATCTTTGAATGGTGCAAAACTCACCTCATTTTGTTTGTAAAAATAGGATAAATCTCCTGTGGCCTCTAAATGAACAGCTCCTGGACCTGATGAAATAATAATCCCAAATAAACTTGCATAGTAAACATATGTGTTATAATATATGATAGGTCTATATAATTAAATAATATACAGGTCAGACTGTTGCATATAAAGTTTGTTGCAAACTAAGGAAGACTTACTAACTTTAAAATTCTTGTGGACATCCTTAAATTTCAAAGTCTGGTAAAGTTAAACCATTCTCTTTTATTTAAATTTGATCTACTTTATGATATACGCAAGTGAATTTTGTAGGATCCTAACCTTTTCATTTTGTGTCACCCTTGTGAGGGTGTCAAATCGTTAAGCCCTTACTTTTCACCCCCCCCCCCCCACACGAACTATTCTCTAGTGATGCTATTGTAATCAGGTTGAAAAAATTCATGTTTCCCATTACTTCTACCTCTTAATCTTTTGTAAAAGTCAACAAATCTTTAAAAAATCTCAAAAGTTTTTAGGTTCATATACAAACTTCCAATACTGTTGTCTATAGCTTCTTCACATTTTTGAATGCCCAGACGAAACTCTTGTAGTTCTGGTCTCAATTTATTCCCTCTGTGGTAAAACACTAGAGCACTTTCAAAGTCTCCCTTTTGATACAATGCCTCTGCTTTCATGTTAAGTGCCTAAAAAACAAGCAGACATAGTTAACTAATCATTTATTTACAAACACTTTCATATTTCATATTAGCTTTTACATTTAATTTGAATACTTGTTGAAAGAAATAGCCTTTTTTAGTTTTGAAACTATACCTTAAGCTAAAAGGTTTAAAAACTTAAGATGTTGCTTTAGAAATTAAATAGACATTGTTATGTCTGTCTTCACCCGAATTTATTTTTATACTTAGATATTTTTAAAATGATCAAAATTGTTTACCCTAATTTCTTTTTTTCCATCCTCATCTTGTTCTAAAGCCGATTCTGCATCTGCTAAAGCTTTTTCTGCATTTCCCAGCATGAGATAACATTTAGCCCGTACAACTAAACAAGTTTTGTCCCCTGCTTTCATTTCAAGAGCCTGCATAAAATTAATTTTATTCACTTTCAGAGTCTGATCAAATGATTGGGCATTCATTAAAAATACTAGGTACTTTATTCTTGTTACATGTTTAGCTTTTATTAGCTTAATTTAAGGGAATGTTCAAACAGCCCCAGTTCTGTGGTATAAATAAAGTATAATTATATAATTATAAATGAAATATAAATAAAGGCTAATGTATAAAACTATATTAGATTTTCATGATTTGCTTTTAGTCTGTTATCAGTGTCTTTTTAAAGAAATCTCCTATAATCATATAGGTAACATATTTTCAACATGTTTATTGTAGTAAAGAGATGTACTATGACCCCAAAAAGATACAACCTATTTAATTATTTAAATAAAAAAACACTATTACATGTATTTAAACAACTTTTTATCTTCTTCTGTACTTTTTCAAGTTTTCCTTATCAAATTGATTCTAGCAGTAATAAATAGCTTTTAATATTAAGCATAATAATTTAAATTTCATTTACAAAGCATTTTTAATTATACTTTAAAGACTTCTAATTGTATATATTTTGTGAATGATGTATGCAGCATGCATTTGCTCTATTTCCAAAATATATTGACACTCCAGATTTCATTTATATACTGTAATGAAACTTAAAAAATAAATGAAATGTTAAATTTTCCACAATTTATATTTTCTTTCAAAATGTTTAATGACATTCATAATACATTTTTATTTGTTATTATAACTGAAATTAATTGTTTTATTTACATTAAACTTAAAATGAACATGAATAGTTATAATATTAATAATTAATATATTGAACCAATTTTTATTAATTAAATGAAAATAAAATAAGTATAATTTTATATATATAATTTAAAAAAGGAATGTAAATACTTTTGACAAATTTATTTTCAGAGATAATAAATAATATCTGGTAGAGTATAGGAACCTGACCTCCCATTGGCTTGCCTTATGCCTATGACATAATTTTTTGACATAATGATCATAATCAAATGATTATAAGCATGGTTTTGGCTGTGAGAAAAATACTGCGCATTATCTGCATGGCTCATCAGTGCATGTGTCTTCTAGTGCCCGGTTTAGATAAGATAATTGCCGATATCACTTGATTAAGACTAAAATGTGTGATTTCTATTCTAATACTAATTTAAATTTCTTGATTAACGTACTTTTAAAGTAGTACTGTCGTAAGACTTGATTGGTTTCCATTTAACAATAATTATTTATAACTTCAAAATTTCTGGTGCTTACATCAGCTTCACCAATTGAGTGGTTAGTCTAAGCTTAGTTACATAGTTTTATTATAGTATGTGGATCGAATCCTACCGGTTGGGATTTTATCTTACTAGTATTTCTTCTTTTTTTATTTTATAACAATGTGTGCTTGCAAACTCTAAAGCAGGCTCACGTTTCCATGACACAATTTATTATTTTTTGCCCATGCCTGTCTTATCTATTCTGTAAGTCATTGAAACAGACTCTCACTTTTATTTTTATGCTTACCATTATATCGTCCTATTCCTACGCTTTTGCATGCTTTAAATTACATGAATGGATTTCCGTTACGCATATTTATATATGATGCTAATGCTAGTTTAAGGAAGAATAATAATTAGTCTACTATGAATTAATACAGAGTTTCGTCCACTTGTAGTAAAATTCTTTTTCTGAAGAATGAAAGTTAATAAAATAAAGGTAATTCATAATATTTAATTATATAGTATTAAAAAGAGTTTAGTGAACTGATTTGCAACAGTTAATTATAGTTTTATAACAGCTAAATTAAATCCATCGTATTAATAATTAATGATTAATCATTTAATGTTATGTAGGCTTCCTTAGGTTCTTGCTAAAATTGATAAAAAATTTAAGATTCCTTTCACTCGAAAGAAGGTTAAAATGAAAATTTAATTATTTTTATACCCGTCATAAGACATCGTTGGGCATTATTATCATTTTAATTATCATTATAGTAAAAACCATGTGGCAGTGAGGAAAATGTCAGGTATTATCCCCACGGTTTACTTTGAGGATAATGTTGGACGCTATTCTCACAGTAAAAACCATTGATTGACATGCAGAGAATGTACAAGTATTAGCTTTCTATCATAAATTTTGATAAAATGTCATATTCATAAATCTAACTACTCTAACTTAGAGTCTACTCTAAGTAGGCCTACTCTAAGTCTAATTATTTTAGTTTTTTAGTTCCATTTTTTGTCACTTTCTTTTCTTTTATTATAGCAGTACTAAAATTAAAATAGCTTATTTATTTTAGAAAAGAAAATATGACTAATTATTTTATATAATTAAAAGAAAGAGATAACCTTTGTGAAGCTTTCAATAGCTTTTTCGTATTGTTTGACATGAACAAAATGTTCTCCTTCATCACGAAGGGTTTCAAATGTACCAACAACTCCAACTTCGTCAGTTCCTGCATCACTATCATTATCCTTTCGTCCACGCTTTGTGGCATTTTTTCCAGGCTTGCTCATTTTTATCAGTCACTGAATAACAGTCCAGTGATCTATTGACTATCATAGAGGGTGGATATAAATAAATATAAAATCTTGATTTTCGGGCACTTGCTTTACTCTGTTGCTATAGATACAGTAGGTAAAGCCATTAATAAAAGTTGTTTCGCATTTTTAGTTGTACGAGGTGCACCAATAGTATTTAAAAATTTTTATGCTTTAAAAGTAATTTAAAGAAATGCAATATTTTATGGATACTTATATCATTGAATTACTGTCTATACTTGTTCTTCTTCTAATAAAAGTTTTAAAAGAAAAACACAAAAGTCTTATAGTCTATGCGTGCTTAACAACGCAAAGGTAGATTACTCTGTAAGTTCAATGTATGATATATAATTTTCCACTAGTGTTGTTGCATTGACAATGCTACAAATGCAATAATTTTATTAAAATATCGAAGAAATCCGGAATAAAATACATTAATTTCCTGATATCACCACCTGACTATGGTAAATAAGATTTTAAAAATCACAGATCCTTTTTAACTTGAATTAAAATGAATTGGCCATCCGAGTCCGAATCAACTCAACACTCAGTCTCAGTTGCACTGAACTACAACATAAAAATTAAAACAAGGCCAAGGGCCAGTCATTACAATCAATACATACTTGTCTATCTTACATAATAACAACCAACAAGGCTTCAGGCAAAAATGCTCAACTGCAATCAAATTAATTTGTCTAACTCTACTAGAACACCAGTCAAAAAGATCAGATAATATAATTATAATAATTTAAATAATCAACGGAGTGTCTACTGCTACGACAAAGTAACAGCAGACAACTGCGCGGATGTGGCTGGTGCTACGACATGTCGTAACGCCAGCAACATCCGCCCGGGTTGTCTGGCGTTACGACATGTCGTAAACAATTTTTTGTTATGCTATTACTAATACTTAAATACTAAACTATAATTCTCATAATGAAATATCATGATCCCTAGATAAGCTTATTAATGAATTTTAAAGGATTAGAAAAAATCTAGATTCAGCCATTAAATGAAAAACAGTTATAAATTTTAAAAATTACACTTTCTCAGCAGCTTCGCTAGATCAAATGATAGTACGGTTGCTTCGGAGATGATATAATACTATCGAGAGCGGGATCGAATCCCGCTGCCGTCATGTTTTTTTTTTTTTTTTTAAATTTCATTTATTATTATTATTTTTTTTTTTTTAATCATGAGTATGCTGATAATTTTTGTTATTATTCTGAAAAGCAGATACGTTGAATAAATCTGTTAAAATAAAAATATTTAGATTTTAGACATGTCGTAACGCTAGCAACATGCGACCGGGTCGTCTGCTGCTACGACAGTCGTAAAAATGTTATATGTGCTAACTTACAGCTACGACTAAAGCTGTATTTAATTATGCTAATACTACTATTTATTTTTTTTTCTTCTTTTGATTCGTGAGTTGACACTCAGTCGGCATCATCAACGAAAAAGGTGAGGCGTGAGTTTAAAAAATGACTATGAACCATCACTGTTACTTAATTGTTTGGAAGATATTTTTGAAACATTCTCTGAATTGAAGGCATCGCGAAAAAGTGCTGAACGCAAGCGGGGGAAGCATGATTTGAAGCCATTGTCAGACGAAGGAGGCATAGTGCATCGTACCCCGCAGACTTGCTCGTCATAAAAAGTGCAAAGAGAGGCGGGGGGGGGGGGGGGGGANGCGAATCGTTGCTTGAGGATTTTCATTTACGGCTTTAGGCTTTACGGTATACTAAATTTTAATGGATCGGCATCACTTACACAAGTATACTATAGACTATAGTATAGCAAAATCGGCTGATATATTTATAATCGGTAGACCAATATTACATTAAAATTAAATCTATTTAAATAATTTATTTAAATAAATTTAGATTTTAGAATTAATGCACACACAAATAATGTCGTATTATAATATATATGCGTATACAATATAAAGAAGAGTTTGTTAAGATTTAATTATTTCCAGGTGTCTACTGCAAAGAGTGACTAAAACTAGTCGTAGCAGAAGTTGCATATGTCGTAGCACTAGTTTCCTGACTAGCGCTACGACATGTCATATAGCTATTAACATCCGACCGGTTCGTCTGCTGTTACGACAAGATTGTCGTAACGCTAGCAACATCCCGCCGGATCGTCTTCTGTTACGACATGTCGTAGCACTAGTTTCCTGACTAGCATTACGACATGTCGTTACGCTAGCAACATCCGACCGGGTCGTCTGCTGCTACGACAAAATTGTCGTAGCGCTAGCCACATCCAATAATCAAATACAGTATACATATACAGATAAAATATTTACTTGACTTCTCAGATTCTCAAAAAAAATGTGTAGCCATCTGCTATAGTTGACCTCCACCGGTCACTGGAGTTTCACTCCAGCCCTTGATGTCACAGGGTCTGTCAGTCTGTTGCGCGGTGCATATGTTATATTGAACATAATCAATACTTTCAGTTATGTCTCATAGTACTCATACTCATAATATTAGGGATTTATATTCAAAAACTTTGTTTCTATGGGTTGTTTAATTAATATTCTTTTTTTTTTCAAAAAATAAAAAATTGAAACATTTTATTAAACTAAAAAGATAGGCTTCTTTAACTAAACACCCAATAACAATATCAATCTGCCTGATGTTACTGTAAAAAATGCATTTCTGCTCAATTGTTACAATTCAATATGACCTATTTTGCATTGATATTATAGGATAAAACCTATTCTGATTTCTTTAGTTATAGGAATTTAAAACCAGACTGGGTGATGATGGATGAATATGAAGGATTAGGCCAAGACGGTCAAACAAATGAGAAGCCACCAATTAATTATGAGGAATTTTTAAAAGCTGAAGGAATAGTAAGTTAATTAATTAAATAAATTTTTACACATTTTTTAAACTTATAAAATATAAAGAGTTGAACTGTTTTAAAAGATCGTATAGCATTACAGTGATGAAGATTGAAATTGTAAGGAAAAGTCACATGATTTTGATGTAGAATGACAGAGAAACTTGTTGAAATATAATCACATAAATTGTCTAAAGACTTAACCTAATACCACAACAATTAATATCCTAAAGTACACATTTGATTTATTGGTTTTAGAATTTAGGTAATAGTTTCAACTATTAATTTTAAAAAAGTCAAGCACTGAACATATTTTTCCCCCATTAATTATCAATTCTTTGGAAACTTTTATTCTTATCTTTTTGGTAAGGCATACATAATTGTCTCAGTTGTTGGCTATAGGACTTTACATAGTTGATATTGACATGAATATATTTATTAGCACATAAAATTTTATTGAAATTGTTTAAAGCTGATTTACATTTGCTATTCTTTGAGTTTATGAAGGAAAGTTATACCATTTCATTAACTTATTATTTAACACAACCATTTTTATTGCCTGTTTTTCTAACACAACAAATAAAAAATATTTTGACAAAGATAATACCTAAGTGGATCTACACACCTGACATCCTATCAGTCATTTGTTACCTTATTTCAGAATGACTGGCCATTTACCATGAGCCTAGAGCAACCACTGGCTATACAATCAGAGGGGCTTTTCATGGGAACTCAGGAAGACATTTTTATGATTTTAAAAACATCAGCATGTATCCTTTTGATTCATAAGTGATTTTAGTTGCGAATATAGTATAGGGCCGTCCATAAAGTATGTCACGCTCCAGAGTAGGGGAGGGGGTGTAAGAAAGTGTGACAGTTTGTGACAGGGGGAGGGAGACGTCTGGCCATGTGTGACGTCAGTGTTTTTTTAACTAAAATTTAAGTATTATGTTAATAAAAAATTATTTTTGTTCGAAAGTGTGACGTAGTTGGGAGTGGGGCCCAAGATTAGACACAGTTTGTGACGGGGGGAGGGGTAAGTTAAAAATGGTAAAACATATCATGACTTTATGGACAGCCCCTATTTTACTGTAACGCTGTGTATTAAAATATTTATTTCTTGTTTCAAATAAAATTTGAACTAGATAATAAATTTTCTGGACAGTTAACAAAATATTATTCTTATCTACCCTTAATTTATGATCAAAAGCTTTGGGATTACATATGTTAGAAGAGATGGAAAAGAGATTAGATGAGTTAGACAATACTCTATATTTCTTTACAAATCAACTACTAACTGATGATAAGAGGATATCACGACTAGCTGAAGGACTTTTCCATTCTCCATCAAAAAGTAAGTGATGAGAATATAGGCTTGCAATTCAATTGTTTAAATCTTTATCATTGATTATAATCTAAGACTCAGATCAGTCTGATAATTTAAATCATTTAAATAATTTTAATTGATTGCTTACTTAAAATTTTAAAGAAAAATCTGTAATAAATAATTACAAGATTTTGTTTTGGTTTGTTTTGTTTTTTGTCATTCAGCTTGTCTGATTTTGTATAATTCATTTTGCATAGAGATGCATGCAGAAACAATAACTACTTCTAACACACTCTAATGAATTCAAATTTTGTTGTCAGTGTCAAAATTTATTGTCATACCTGGAGAATACTAAATTGTTTAATATTTATGTAATAAAACATGAATATTTCCATAAAAAATAAAGAATGATGTAGATGAACTTTCCCTTGTCTTGTTACTGTCAAAATCACCTATGAATTCCCTTCACTGCTGTTGGTAGTAATTCTTATTCCATTTAAAAAAAAAAAATCCATAGCATTTCTTACAGATGTATCTGAGCATTCATCTTCAAAGTCAAACAGGCATTCATTAGTCAACCAAAGTTCTGTAAGTAAACTACAAGATAATACATATCTTTTTTTAAAATTCTGTATTTTGATTATCAAAGTTATTTAAAAAATAAACTAAACTTTTATTAATATTGTACTTATAATACAACAATAAAAAATTTAAAGGAATACTCTTATTGCATAGGGTCTTGTGGATACCATGATGGAATCAAGAAAAAGGAGTTTGGAATTCTACCAGTTTCCTGGGTTTGTACATGGAGAAATGATTGAACTTCCCTGTCAATTAGAGGCACCACCTATACTACATAGAATAACAACTGCTCAGAATTTCAATGTAAGAAAAATCACTTTAAAAAAAATAAACTGCTTACATTTTCTAAGGATTCATTGTTAACTTTTGTCTTGTTAAGTTCATGCAGTATTGTCCTATTGAAATTACTAAGTGAAAAAATAGTAGACATACATAGCTCGATTTCCTTAAAAAGAGAAAGAAAAAAAATTGAAAATTTATTTTCATGATGATTTAAAGATAAATTGCAGGCTATCCTTCCTTTCTGTTAACAGTGTTATTGCAAGTAGTTAGATATTGATGATGACAAAACATTTTGTGATATGTTTTTGATACAGATTGTGTAAAGTGACAAATATTTATTGTAGTTAAATTGTAATATCTAAATATGGTAGCACATGTGATTCAAGGAGAGTGTTTGGAAAGTGAAAAGGTTTTAAATTGTAGGCATTTTTTTAAGTCTAGCACAAGACAAAACTTACATGTTCAGAAGATGGATGCCCTCTTAATATTATTTATATTCTTCTTTACATTTTGCAGCCTGGTTTTAGAAAGTTCTGGAAAAAATTATTCCTTTCAGAAGCGTCTGCTGCTGTTCTTCAAGACACATTTTGGTGGATTTTTTTGGACAAGTTCAACAAAGAGGTATTTTCATTTAATATAGCTGAATATGTAAAATCTCCCATGATTATCCCTTTGGAGCTAGGTTTAAAGTTTGATTTATAGAATTCATCCAGACAAAACCATAAATTCAAAACTCTTCAATATTTCCAATAGGAAGGCTTACAGGAAGAGAAAGACTTCCTTTTTGACAGAATTGCAGACAGTTATGTAGCTCTATTTACAAGCATTAATGGAGATGTGAAGGACAAGTTCCTTTCTGTAAGAATAAAAAAAATAAGATTTCTAAATGTTTAAAGATTAAGTTTATTAAAATAAGTTAGTTCCCTGAAAAAAAGATCCAAATGTACTTATATTTATTTTGTTTTTAATAGCTCATTAATTTTATTATTAAAAAAAAAGAAAACTTATTTTCTCGCTTCATCCCTCATTAATAAACAATTCAGTAATACAGTTATTAATATCAATTCAGGTGTATCCAAACTGCCTTGCTCAAGCACTGTACTGCACATACCGAAATGCCTTTCCAGAATCAAAGTGGAAATTTAATAATGAATTTAAACAATATTTGGTGAATTTAATCTATGAGCTAGTGACAGGTGAGTTATTCACAACACTCATGATTAAACTAACATTAATAATAGAATATCAAAAATAATCTAATTACTTATTTAACAAAGTACTTTTCAAGAACAGTTGAACAATTGTTAATGTGTATTTCTAGTTACTCTTTCTTAATACACATTATTTTTTAAAATAAAAGGGTCATCATCTTTAAATAATACTATCTGTTAAGGAAGACTAAAAGAATGTCGTAGAGAACTATTCACTTAAATTTTCATTAGGCTTAAGACCCACTCCTGGGACATGGAAAACATGGAAAGAAGAAAGCCTAGAGCAAAATAAGACATCTAGAGAGCATGAGACAGTCAAAGTCTTAGAAGCTGCTGGTCTTCACCAGAAAGGTAGAATATAAATTATAGTTTTACTAGAAAAGTAATTTAATCTGTTCTGAGTATAAATTGTCAATGCTGTTAATTATGTTTCTTCAGTTGAATTTAGAATTATTAGGGCTGTTATCAATTAATTTAAATTTAATAGTTAACTTTTGAAAAATTACTGATTAATTAATCGATAATTTTTATTAACTCTTCTTGTGCCATAAGGTTTTCGGAAAACTTCCGCCTTAGTGCCGTAAGAATTTCCCGAATTGCGATCAACCGGTTATAAAATTTTTAAAAATGCGTAAAATCCATTTATAAATAATTTATATTATTATTGTCATACTGACTTCATCTTTTAGGATCAGAATGGTTATTTTATGTATCCAAAAGACCATTTTGAGATTAAAACTATTTTTACCAATAGTTTAGTACTATTATTTTAGTAATAAAGTATAGCAGCAAAATCGCATCTTTGAAAAAAAAACCGTAAAAGTCTCATTTCTCAAGGGTTATTTTAAGGCATATTACTTGAAGATCCAATGAGGTTTTAAAAAAATTACGTTTGAAAATTTATAACAATAAATATTTTTTAAAAATATTTTGAAAAAAAATCAGGATTTGTAATTAACATATTACAAGTTTTATTTAAATTTAACAATGAAAAATTTTTTAAAACACAGCTAGCAATAAAAATAAGTTGAATAACGTATTAAAGTTTAGGCACTTGGATAAAAATTTCAAATTAATTTTAAAAATATTAAAGTAATACAGCTGTATACAAAATTCTTTGATGATTAACAAAAACATAAAGATCATCTTTCTTTCCCAAGTGGTTAAAAAGTTATGAATTTTTTCTAAAACCTCATAATCACTTTTTTCACTATGTTGTTTTCTTTCACATTGTTTGCCCTTTCAGGGCATTTTTAAAAATGCCCTTAACTTAAGTATTTAATTTTAAAAAACATAATATTGTTAGGAGATATATTTAAATATAATTATAAGTAGTTCAATATAATGTCAATAATTAAGTAAAAGCAATGTTTATTTTTTTAAATATCATTTTCCTTATAAAACAGCTTATTTTAAAGTTTACACTTAAAAATTTTCTTTTTTTTAAATGGAGAAGTTTGTACGTAAACCCCCCCCTTCCCCCGAAAAAAAACAACAAACTATTATTATTAATTATAATTAATTATTTTATTAATAAATAGAAATTTTTTTTAAAAGCATTTTCTTTAATTTAATTGCTGTTTTATTGATTAAAATGATTTTAATCAATGAAATTTTTACCAATTAATCGAGAAATTAATCGTTAATTTCCGCAACGCTAAGATTTTTTTTTTCTGTCTTTCTTAGATCCAATTATTAATTATGGCATAGTGATGGCATCATTCAACTTAAGAAATGAATGTTAATTCATAGAGATAACCACAAAAGAAACATATAATATCTGATGTTATCTTTTTATTCATTCAATTTAATGTAGATATGAATCTAGATATGGATGGCTTTTCTAAAGTCATTGATAAACTTGGAGTAGACACTGCAGTACAGCAACAAGGCAATGTAACAAGAGAAAGCACAAAGTTGACAGGGCAATCAAAGGGTAAAGATTACCATGAGGTAATATTTTTTACAAGTTTTAAAAACTGCTCTTTGATTAGGACTATTAGTACTAATTCCTAAACTGGCTGTTCCATTTATTAACATTTGGTGAAATTCACTATTATAATGAAAACATAGTTGGTTTGTTTTCTGAACACATGATAAAAGAAATAGAACTATCAATTAACAAAATTGTATATTTCATGTGGACAGATAATTATTTTTTTCCAGTCTCATCAAGTGGGCCCGGGCCCAGAGTATGAGAGAGTAAAGTTCAATACGTCTGGACGTAGCCCATTAATAGCTCACTACCTTCACATGCGACAGCTGAGGGATTACAAACAACCGGGGATGAAAGTGAGGAGGACTGAAATCTTAAAACTTCCATATCCTTTTATTAATTGTTTAAACATGTTTTTTTTAATCTAAATTAATATACACACCAGTGCTTTTAATAAAAAAAGGAACAATCTCTTTCAAGTTACTTTGAAAAATAACTTAAGCTGAATTTAAATAAATAAAATGATTTTTTCACAAATTGCTTGCTAGACTGTGTTCTGTTTCAAAGAGTGTGGTGATCAGACAAGCGCTTACTTTCAATAAATTTTATCTTATCTGTTACAGATGCTCTTTCTGTACAGAAGATTATTGCGCTCTGTGCTTATCTATGGATTGTGTCTTGTCTTGCATTCTTATTAGAGTTTTAAATGTTGATAAAGTGTTGGTTTTCCTTGTTTCTTCAGGCAATCCATTTTATGCCCTAATTCCCGACCTGCCCAAACAGTGAAAAAAACAAATTTAGCATTGCTCAATAGAATTTAAAATTTTTATTTAGAGCCCATCATAATCACTTATAATCTTAACTTGAATAAACCTGAAGGCCCGACATATCAACAGTTTATTGATGAAACACTGAAGAAAGCAGATTCATTAAATAAAGAATTTTCAAGGTGAGACGAGTTTTTAGAAACAGATTAGTAAATTTGGACAGCCACTTATGGGTTTAAAAAAATCTCATAGAAACTCTTGCATAACATCATAACTATAGTCCTTCATTAAGTTCTATTTTTGGGATTTCTATAGCTTTGATGTTTATATTATGCCCTAGTTGTTTTCTGATGAATTATACAAAAGCTCTAGCTATTTGTGAATTGGTAATTTTGTACAAAGACGAAGTTTAACAATGATAATCAAATGGTGCAGGAATTCTTGTAATTAATAACTGATTCTGTTTGTTATTATTTTTTGTTGTCTAACAGATTATGTGAGAAGACAGAAGCTGAAATACTTGATTTAAACAGGAAACAACGAGATACAAACCATCGGATAAATAAGGTGAAAAGAGCTTTCAATGATGCCAAGACTCTTCAAGAAAGACAAAACTTAATAGATAAATTGTATGAGGTTGGTAAAAGTTATTTAAACCCATTCACTTTTTCAATCTACCCCTAAAACCTGTCATATTTATTAAACAACATTGGAGTTGAACCAGTTGATTCAATTTACTAAACTTTTTTTAAAAAAAATTAATATAACTATTTAAAACGAAATTCTTATCTTTGTAAATATTTTTGTGTATTAATTTCAGTCTTGATTTCATTTAAGTTAAGAGCGGTGAAGGGTTAGTTTAGTCAAAAACGTTTGAGAATGATTTGGTTTGTTATTTTTGACAGTTTTTAGTTGTAACATAATAATACTGCTTTATTACATAATAATACATAATAATAAAGCTGTTTATCATTAGGAAATAAACTCTAAGGAGTTAACTCCTTCAGGACCAACAGCCAGGTCTGATAGCCCAGTAAGTGATGAATCTGAAGATAAATGAAACTTAGATGCAGGGCAATGGACCAGACAACATTTCAGCTTAAAGCTATATTTAAAATTTTTAGTTTTGACTTCTTGTATATCATTTTTAGGACTGCTTTCTTTCTGGCAGTTTTAAGAATCTAAATGGGAATAAAAATAATTTTTTAAAAAGTCAAAGACGTTTACGATGATGTTAACGTTTAAGAACAGTTTCAATTTTTTTAGATTGTCCACTAGTAATGAATCTGAAGATAAATGTCACTTTGAGTTTGATGCAGGAATAATAGAAATAAAATAATACAACTTTAAAAGCTTAAAATCATATTAAAACAGTTAAGTTTTGACTTCTCTGGTATTATATTTTTATAAGCTGTAGTCTTTATTATAAAAGAATGCCTGCAAAAAGATTGAACTTTTTTGAAATTTCACAATTAGATCAATATTTTCCATACCAATGTATAAAATTTATTTTTAACTTTTGAAAAGTTACCATGCTAATGCCCAGAATGTCTTTTGCCACTAAGCCATTGTCAGTTATTGAAAAAATTCTCCCCTCCAGGAATCCTTTGTGAATGATCTCTAAGGATTGACTACTCCTAGGCAGTTTTATGTACTGGTAACATTGTTGAGTGGTAGCTATTTTACTCAAAGATTGAGTAGTTTTATATACTGGTAACATTGTTGAGTGGTAGCTATTTTACTCAAAGATTGAGTAGTTTTATATACTGGTAACATTGATGAGTGGTAGCTATTTTACTCAAAAATTGAGTAGTTTTATATACTGGTAACATTGATGAGTGGTAGCTATTTTACTCAAAAATTGAGTCCTGATATTAAATTGTCATTTTATCAAGTCAGTCGTGTTTTCTTTTATATTGATTAAAATAATTATCATCCGACTTAATATTTAGCACAACTTAAGCAATAAGACGTGCATTGTGGAAAAAAATAGCAAAACATATAGCTTGAAATAAACCATATCATCATAAAAAAAAACTCTCATCACTAAAAAAATGTGGTAGATGAGATCTGAGTGAGAACAGTAGTAGCAACCCCCCCCCCCCCACTTGGCCCCATTTTTACCTGCAATGGAAAACAAATTTAAGTGAAAAGTAGTAATTGTTTGCAGACATTTTATTTAATATGTATTATGCATTAATATGCATTTATTTAATTAGAATTTCAAAATAAATATCCATAACTTTAAAGAGAAAAAATTATTATTTACAAAATTAACTAGGGTTTGTAAAATATTTAATTAAATGCAGTCCTAATATTTGGTAACTAGTTTAAAGAACTAATAAACTATATCAGAGTAATTAAAAAACTAAATACAATATGCTTCAAATACAAAATGTTAAGTGTAGTTTAAATAACCATTCAGTGATCTATGAGTATGAGATACAGTTTTAAAATTCAACCATAAGTCATTACTGTGTTAAATTAAGTATAAGGCACATATTCACAGTAAAAAAAAAAAAAATAATAATTCTTTCAAAAGTGATGCCAGATTAAATGCTAAAAACACCAAACAAAATACCCACAAAACAACAGCTACCTTTAACACTGGTATCCACAAATTCTTTAAAAGAATAACAATTGCACACTCATTAGACTGACCCAGAATTTTAAGCTTACATCCAAAAAATATCTGCTTTGCAATTACAAATTCTATCTCTCTAACTACGGAATGTAAATATATTTGTAAAATAATGATATCCGAAAAATTTTATTTAAAAAAAAAATTAAATAAAAGAAAATGAAATGTAATCTGGTTCACTGGTTTAAATTAACCAAATGTGATCATAGGGAAAAGAATTCAACTGAGTTTGAGCATAATAAATTTACTTGCTGTCTAAACAGAAAAATTGTGAAAGCTCCATTTCATTCATTCAATAAAATATTAGTACGTGTAATATGTTGCACCACCACCTGGGATAGTGGCAAATAAAGATTCTTGGACTTTTGCAAATTTGTCACTGTTGAGTTTGTAATAATTATCTTGGACTCTTGATAAAAGTGATGAAACAGAATCTGACTTTACAATTGAAACTGCACATCCTCCCCAACCTGCACCAGTCATTCTTGAACCAACAGCACCACTTTTTCTACAATTTTCAATAGAATAGAAGAAGAAAATAGATACATTTCAAAATGCTTGAAAAAAAATATTTTCTTTTGGACAGCTGAGAATTTTTTAAAAATAATTTTGGAAGGAAACTGAATACTGATCAGGTAATTAAACTAAAGATGGGTTCACTCTTAAATAATACAAGTAGTCCACATCATAAATGGTGATTTATTTATAAAATACCATAAATTACCAAACAATATTTTGAATAGAAATATAAAGATCAGTATTGGTAATTTTTGCATAAGGGTTGAGTAAATACAAATAATGCATAGGAACCAAATTTGACATTGTTGTTCCTCCTGACCAACAGATGATTCTTAAAAAGTTTGGTTCTAATCCATTTATCTAGAGAAATAATTTTAAAAATTGTAAAAGGTGAGAAAAGATAGATTATTTTCTTTGAAAATATTTTATGGCATTGAACAAATTCAAGAATGTTCAATACAACTTATTTTTTCAGATTTTATTTTTAATAGCCTTTTTCAGATATCTTTAAATGGAAGGATTATGGTGAATATTTGTTTGTACATGCATTTGAAATTATTATTTTATGCATACAATTAAAAATTTTAAAACTCTCATGAAAAAGGGGGCTTTTTGCTTAACAATGGGTTTAAAATCATATTTTCAGATTCCTTTTCAGCTCCTTCATATCACTTTGAACATGTATGAAAACTTTTTTATAGTGTCGTGAACTTTGAATTTTAAAAAATGATAAAGTTCATAGCAAATAATAACCATATCTTTGGTGTTTTCAAATGATACTAGGTGATAATTTGTAAATTAAAGCTTTTTTAATCATCAAACCAAAATACTCATTGTATTTTTTAATAATTAACAGTAAGCCTTCATTGCTCTAGAGTGGTCCTAATAGTGAAAATTAAAAAAAGACCCCATTAGGCACATTTGACTAATATTAAAGATACAAATTTATAGGAGATTTTCAAAAGATATTTTTATATTCTTATCTTTTGAAACAGGTTTCCACTTGGAATACTAATTCATATTAATTGATAAAAGATCCCTAGCTTAGGTATTGGTATAACTTTTTTAATTTACATTGTGTTAGATTTGGCCTTTAAATCATGGTCTTTGTGCCTAGCTTGAAGATAGATAATTGAAGATAAATAAACTAAAATCCTTAAATTCAATAAATCTGATTTCTATAAATATTTAAGATTTTAGTTTTTAAATAATACAGAGGAACTTTGGTATACGTCCTTAATCCGTTCCAGGCCCTTGGACATAAACCAAATGCATTTTTACTTTTAGAAATAGAGGGAAAATGATTAATTTGTTTCCCAACGAAAAAAATATTTTTATTTATATATTTATTCACATGTTTGTATAAAGTAATCTCAGCATTGCTTAATACTAAACACTTGAACAAATTTATTTTGTGTTTACCTGTTATTCAGATCAAAAGCAATATTTCAACATGGTCTGATGATTCTGATCTTTGTTTTGCAATCAATTTTACCCCAGTAGCCCATTTAATAGTGTATTTTTTCCCACAATCAAGAAATCATCATTCTTGCCATGCATCAAGTAACTCACTGATACACACGCCAATGTCTTCTTGTATAATAATCTATTTTTTAAACTCCATGGTGATCCTAATCATTCTTTTTTCATTGCGTGGCTCCTCTCATTCACTTTCTTAGAACTCACAAAATTATGTGACAGTTAAGAGTTATTGAATGAATCGTTCACTGAATAGAAGCCACTGTCGTACTAACATACTTTGGGTATCACGTTGTGTGCTGTCATCACTAAATGCTACGTAGGGGAAACTTTAAATAAAAGTTCTACTTTAATTTCTTACAGTTTATTTAATAAGAAATACAGCTTTTATTGGGGGTGGGGGATGGGCGAAACTTTGTGACATCATATTGAGGTGGTGAAGGCTAACTTTTTGTGATGACATGTGACAAGAGTGGGGGAGGAAACAGCCTAAATTGCATGATGTCATTAATGGACAACACCATAAAAGTTCTTGCACGCAGGTCAAACAAAGGTCATATACCATGCAAAATGTTTCACTTCCAAATAGGACATACAGTGGCGTAGCGATGGGGGGCGGGGGGGGGGG
>MUZC01001178.1:946307-975299 GCA_002072015.1 Radix auricularia | reverse complement strand
AATGAGTATTAAAACTCATTATTTAATTTAATTTTTATGTAAACTAATGTATCCCAAATACGTTTGCAAGATTGAATATTGGAGCTCTGAAAATATCTTTATTACAAAACAGTTGGTAAATATGATTTTGGCCCCCCCATTGAGCGTTAAGGGGCGCCATTCTACTCATAAATAAATTACACATCCACAATGTAGGATTGTGATGTGGTTTTTTAAAATTAAAAAAACTGTGAGTTGATGGGAGTGTGCAGTAAGTGACCATTGCGATTCTTTTAATAGAGCTACCAGAGACGACACTAAAAGCAACCAAAATGACCAAGACAAGAAAAAGGAGTGGCTTAAAGCAGTGGTTCTCACCCTGTGGTCCACGGACCACTAGTGGTCCGCGAAGATTTGCCAGGTGGTCCATGAGCAAAGCATGAAATTTACGCACTGTAGGATTCATCGAGAAAGACTAGCAAGTAAAGGAATTAATGCAGACTTAAATATATTTCTGATCTGGCCATAATGGTTTTTAATTTTATTAAGTTCTTCAATTAAATTCTCATCTCTTTGATTTCTTATGCTCGAATATGAATCTTGAGCCTTGAACATTAACAGTTACTAATGTATACTCAAGTTCGCTGGTTATCAGACTGTTTGAATTACGTGATGACGTAAGAGAGTTTCATGTAGAAATAACTAAAAACTCAATAAAATTAATTCAACTCGGCAAGGAAAGCAGATACATTATATAACTCTCAGAGACAAAATTTCTGCTTTTACGAAAAAGCTTGACCTTTGAAAAAGAAGATTATTTCAAGGTAACTTTGAGATGTTTGATAAATTGTACAAAATCACCGAAAAACCAGCAAATGCAGAAATAAATAAATAAACCACTGTTGATTAATTTGATTTCTTGTCTTATTCAATAAATGCGGGGCCAATTTTATATCTTCTATTTTGATATTTATCGTGGGTTTCCAGTCCTAATCTCGAACACAATGAAGATGAAATTACCAACATCGTAATTAAACCAATTCATTGAACTGACTAGTGATATCACTTCGAATATGTTGCATCAGAAAGTTGGGTTAATGACTTTTGGAGTACTCCGAACTGTCTCAGAAAGCTTTTAAAATACTTTTACCCTTTGCAACTTTGTGAAAGGGGTTTGTCTGCAGTGCTTACAATAAAAACAAAACATGGTTCGTACTAAATAAACTAATAAAAGAGTCGTTTAAATATAAACTACTGTTTATGACTTAAATTTGTTTTTTTATAGTTAGCAAGTAGACTTAAATAAGAAGACTTTGAGAATATGAAATTTGTTCGTTACAAAAGAAAGAGTATTGTTTAAGGAGCACGCAAATCGTAGCTTATTAGTATAGTTTTACTAACGAACATGTTTTGTTTACTACTTCTAGCTATCTATATACACAGCATAATTATATCTAACTTTTCAGCACGGCGGTAGCACAATTTTTAGTAGTGGCCGTAGCTAAGACACATGTTTTTCAAGTGGTCCTTGAATCTCAAAAGGTTGAGAACCACGTTCTCGTTCCTTTGCTGCATGCTGTGACTCTTTAAAAAGATAAATAGTACTTCCCAAATCCTCATGAGGAGGGAGTAAAGTGGGAGAGGGGAGGGAAGGTCTCTCCTCTCACGGGCTTGTATCGGTTTGTCAAAGCAAGTTGGATTCCTTTCATATGAAACATCAGACACCGCCTCTCTTTCCTGTCCATCTGAGATCAAACTTGTTGCTCAGTAGGATCCACTGTTAGAAAAAAAAACACCAACAAAATGCCCGAGAAAATCTAGGTTCAGTATCTTATTTATCACCGGAAATCCAAAATGAATTTATCCAGCTACTTACATCGACTGTAAGGAATCAGCTGTTGAGCGAAATCAGAAAACACAAGTACTACGGTATCTTACTTGACTCCAATCGATCTAGGACACCGGAAAAGCTTTCTCAAGTCATCAGATTTGTGGATGTGGATTTATAAACTAAAAAGTAACTATCAAAGAATCATTTTCAGATTTTGCACAGATACATTCCAAAGACGCAACAAGCCTTGAAATAGTTATCGTAGAGAAACTGGAATCTAACAGCATACCACTATCCGACTGTCGGTCACGATGTTATGACAATGCTGCTGTAATGACCGGGAATGTATCCGGCCTTCAACAGCGAAAATGTGATAGAAATCACAGAGCTTGTTCATCAACTGTGGCAACCACAGCTTAAACATAGCAAGAGTACACTCAACTAAACGTGATCCAGTTGTTACCACGTTTTTTGGAACAGTTGAAAGTATAAATTTATGTTTTCTCCCTTTCAACAACTCGTTGGGAAAAATTTTAAAAAAGAGTTGTGCCAATCACAATGAAGAGGGAGTCTGAAACATGTTGGAATGCACGTTCAGAAGCTGTTATAGCAATTTATGAAGGACTAGATGAACATGTTGGGCTGTTGGAATTTTTCGTCTAAAACAACCTAAACAACGAATTTGGATTTTTACTAGACGTCAAATCTCTTCTTGCTGAAACAAAAGTCGATACACTTCGTTAAAATTGCTTAGCATTTGCTAATTTCTACAAATTGTGCACAGAAATCAAAGATTAAAAAATGATGCTCAGTACCCGGACTTAAAGTTCTACCGGAAACTACTTTGGATCTTCTTAATTACGTGCTTCAATGGATCAAGATCGTCTGGATGATCTTGCACTCCTTAGCATTGAAAGAGAAACACTTGAGAATATCAATATTGACAACGAGATTGACGACATTCAAATCAAGGAAGATAAATTTATTTTAGATTATGTCTATTCGAGTCATGTATAATTAGAGTTTTTTTTTCAAATAAATTGTGTATAATCGTATAGAGAATTATTAGTCTGTATTGTATTTCATTAAAATATCATTTGCTTAAAAAATGAACCATATAAACCGTAAAATTTCAAATTTTTCTTGGGGGCTCAGTGAGCCCCCAGAATTTTTTGGTCCGTCAAGGGGCGCAGAATTTGTGTCATGCCCCAGGGCGCACATGACCCTAGCTACTCCATTGAGGACATATACCAAAGCAGACGTACACCCAGGTTCCACTGTACTTTATTTTACATTTACTATGATAAACTTCTAGATTTTAAGAAAGAAAAAAAAAAGAAAGACCAGGAATATTTGCTAGTTAATTAACATATCTATGAGTTGATCTCATCTACAAGTCCAGGGTAAACGCTTTTAGACTAAAAAATTATGAAAAACCTAATGGTAAAACCTGGGCTTTGAAATTCTGTGATTTATATAATTCAGTGAGGTACAGATCCTGGAACTAAACATATTTGCCTTCTCTCTCTTAAAAGTGCATACGCCAGCCTTAAAGCTATTAGTTGACAGTGTGCTGAATATGTCAGGTACATGCAGTTAGTGTTGTCTCGCCAGCTAGAAGTCAATGATGATGAGTGTATGTGATTTTGTTTCAGATTTCAGTTAAGCATCAACATTCTGCTGTTGGTGTGTGTGCATGAATCTGGTGTCTGGGTCAACGTACAGCTAAGTATACTAGTATTACTAGTGACTCGAAATTTCCCTGTATTCAGTGCACAAAATTCTATCAAAACTAGCACTGAATTGTTTATAAGTTGACTCTGCATTTAAATTTATATCTTACAACTAAACTTTCTTGACTTATAAAAGTATATGAGGTATATAAAAAAGACTAAGACACATTTTAAGAATTAAAACTAATTCATATAGTTTTAAATAAATGACATCATGATAAATACTTTACAAAAATAAGAAATTGAAATCTTTTAAAAATTCACAAGGATGAATGATCTATAAATGTGTTTTAAAATGTGGTTGGCTTAAAAGGCTTTTATGGCAATTGCTATACAAATTTAAAAGCACCCACTTTGCCCTTAAATTGGTTACAGTGATAAACCTGGTGTGTGTGTTGATCTTTTGTAACAATAAGAGTATATCTTGTAAATGATATAGATTTTATTGACTAACCTGCAAACTTCAACAAGATTGTCCAAGTCAGGGTGACTGCAATCATACATATCTCTGCAACTTGTATGGCTCTCATTCATGAGCTTTCCAAGCAACAGCAAGGCGTCTGTTGGTTGTTCATCACATATTGTTTTAAACTGTAACACTCGCTTTGCTTCACTGTAGACATGGGTTGCTCGCTTGTACAAGCAAAATGTCTCCACTGAAAATAATAAGTTAACAGTATTAAATTAACATCCAGATGCACAACAAAAACTGAAGATTGCAAGACTTTCTGTGACTTTTTAAAAAATAATTTAGTCCATAAATAAAAAGCTTTTTTTTTTTTTTTTTAAATTAGTTTACCACACCCTTGATTGCCAACTTCATTTTATTTATTATTTTGAGGGTCACTTAATTTCCTTATAAAATGGAAACATGTCGTATCAAAAAAATATTTCAACAGCTTTAGCTTTCAGAGCTTACATTTACATGTTATTTTTAAATTAATTTTATAAAAATTAAGGAGTGAAATAATTATGCCATGTTGGTGAAAAATATAATCACCTCCCCTTATACAATTTTACTTTTCATTTTTTAATAGATTAACATTTTTATTTTAATTTGCTTTTGTTTTCAAAATGCTTTGGTTTTCTCTTCTCCCCCGCTACTGTGTCTGCAGCCCACCTATAGTTTATAGAGTGTATAAAATAATAAAAATGATAAATTATGAAGGCATTGGACAGATCAAGCAGAATGATGTCACCAAATGAGTATTCAAGCATGTTAAAAATATAATTGATGTAGCATTGCAGCCTTGAACTTGTGAGTCAAATTTAATTATAAAAAAGTTTCAACCCACTTATTGTTTCTTTCATATGTGAATTTTGTGCCTCTAAATAAATTCAATGCTAAAAGACACTCAAGTCCTTCAAAAACAAACTCTCTAAAAAGTAACATAACAAAACTTTTTACCCCTTTTGAGAGATTAAAAAAAATCTACCTACCATGTGTGGTATTTGCACTCAGACTTGTCTCTGCCAACTCTTCAGGTGTTACATCTAGCAATTTGCAAATTTCTTCTTTGGTGTAAGGATCTTTATGCAAGTTTTCTGAGACCAGTGTTAACATGTCATCCAAACTAAGGTCTAATTTGTCTTGAAGCTCACCCAGTCTTTTAACATCTTTCCATTTGATATTAGGCTGAGATGAGGCTAACACCTGATGAATATAAACTATTATGAGATGGGACTTGTACATAAAATTTTGATATTTTAAAAAAAGAATTATAAACTATAATAAAGAGATAAGAGCTATAAAAGTAAAAGCTTTATAATTAGTGATAGATAAAAGAATACCTCTAATTTACCATTCAGACTTATGAAAAATTATGAAGTTGTAACCAGTGATCTCAACTTTTGTTAACTCGCCAAATATATTTAATTGATGTTTTGAAAGGGAACTGCCTAATCTTTGTTATGTTGATTATTTTGTTGCTGAACTTTAAAATTTCTAGCACAAGAGAGGGCCAAATTTGCCACTTAATGTTGGTTATCTCACAGAGAGCTATCCCAAGTGGTGGTGACATGAAAGCACTTTTAATCTCACTAACAGACAATAGCAGGAGTAACTGAATTTGTGACACTTTTTCCATCAGTGGTCCCTTGCTAATGGAGAAATCAGACATCGTTGCAACAAAGCTTAGACATCCTGATTTTACAGCTAGTCTGGTGTGGCTGGATCATTTCAAAAAGAGGCATAACATTGTCTTCAAAGCATTTTGTGGAGAGAGCGCTGCGATTCGACAGTGAAAATATTTGGCTGAAGACTCAAATGGGGAAAATTTTGGATACCTCTGAGACTAGGAACATTTTTAGTGCTGATAAAAAAGGGATGTTTTGAAAATCCTTTCTAGAGAAAACTATGGTGTTTTTGGGGAGGCTTGCTATGGCCAATGGTTTAATCAAACTAATTCCCTATTAACATTAGAATATTTGATAATTATGTATTAAAATTATTTTATAAAGAATTAATGCCATAATATACACATTTTACATGATGAAACTCAGCAGAGTTGATAGTATCAAATACTATGGTAACTAAGATCACAAGTTTTTGAGCTTCTGGTTCAAAATTAATCAACTCTTATCCATACATCAGAATTATATTTAGATGGAAATTTAATGGCTGTTTTAAGATTTGACTGATTTGAAACACAAAAAATTAATTTATGTTAATATGCTAATTAATCTGGGCAAATTGAAGTTATGCAACCAGCCCAAGTAAATTGAATGAATGATCTTACTGTTAAAAATTGTATAAAATACTATAAATACTGGTGCAGAATAGTTGTCATTCAGTCATTATAACTCCACTACATTTATGTTGTTCCCAGTGTTTGTTTCATAAAAATGATTGTTAGAAAAACATATTTAAACATTGCCAATCATCTCACACAAGTCTTGGCAACTCTTTTACTGTGTTAAAAAACAAAAACTATAGAAGTCCATGCATGAGCAGTCTCATTTGTAAACAAAATTCAAATACAAAAAGAAATTTTAAGCACATGTTAAAACTGTTTTCCTGAGGCATTATTTTCCTCATTGAGACGGAATTATCCAGTTTAGGTAATTTGTCACTCAGTATAATGCTATCTTTAAATGTGAAAGAAAGAAATTATTTTTAAAAAATCAAATTATGATATATTTGGTATTCAATTAAGTGGAAAACAATGTTTTCAAACATACAGACTCATATTTCTAAATCCTTTATATTAACTTGGGGAGCCTGCTTGCCAAAAACCTTTGGATCGATTTTTAACCAACTTCCTTGTAAGCTAGCGAGCTGAAATTTAGCAGGCAGACTCGTGCAGATGATAAAAATTAAGTATCAAAATTTCAGATCAATCAAATGTACTTTAATTTATTTAATAAATTTTTAGATTAACTCTATTTCTATTAATGTTAATTTTTGTGCAAGAGTGTCGCGGTGCATCTTATATTGAAAGACCTTTTTTTATTACTTTCCTGTTGCGCTGTTCGGTGGGTATTGTATTGACAATACTTTTGTAAAATATATTCCCGATCTTTAATTGTAAATGCTATTAATTGGTAATCTGTCTCCCGTAGCTCACTTTGTTCAACATGTTTTTTTAACCCTTTTCCCATGATCTAATCGAGCTGTAATTTAGCAGGCAGACTGTAGTAGTTGTTTTACTTATATGAGACATAACTAAAATTTTGGATTTTAGAATTGACGTGCAATGCGTATTAAAATGAACATACTTTTAGTTTTGTCTCATATATAAAGAATTTATAGTAACAAGTTGGTTTTCTACACTTTAAAAAAAAATTATAAAGTAATTTGATTTTGTTTTAGCAAAGATAAAAAATCACTTCTTAAATAAAAATTTTTTTAAATTAAAAACAAAACCTCATTCAAGGTCACAAATTAAAATTTTTGTATCCAAATTGTAAGAAAGAGGTGGTTGTTTTTCTTTTCAACTATTTATAGCACACAGAAATAACTTCACATTTTAAAAAATGCACAAAATAAACAATCAGAGCTAAATATCTATTGTCAGCCATGGAGGAAAAAAATCAGAAAATTAACTATTTACATGTGAACTGGAAGCTATAATGTATATAGCAACCTCTACTACTGGTAAATAATATCTAAATTGCACATAGTCTTTTTTCCAAGTTTGCCAGCTTTCAAATTAGACTCTATATTTTCTATATTATAATTTGTAACAGAAATGTTATTAGTTCTTCTGCAAGACATTTGATATTGGGGTAGGGCTAATTGCTCATCAGCAGATAAAGTTTCAACTTCATTGTCAATTTCACTACAACGATTAGATCTCAGCATCTGATTCTTTTGAAATCTACTATCACCATTGTAGTTATAATTACATTAGATCAATCGCCAGATGAGCAGAGTTGAATATCAATGTCTTTAAGCAAAAATAAGAACAAAAAAACAAACAAGAGTTTCAAACACTTCTTTTGCTGTGAAAATATGTTCCAACAAAGAATTTCTGACTTTTTTTTTTAATTCAAGGGAAATCATTCCAGATTGCATTAAAAGTAATTTTAGTTGAATAGCTAAGAAAAGAAAAGAAACAAGCCAGTTTTAATAAATCAACAATGCCATCATCATTCTATCATTAAAAAAATTTTAATTGATGGTGGGAGCACTGAGATAGTGGGAGCATTAATCCGGAAAAAAAGAGTTTATGTATCACTGCTATAGTGTTTTTTATTTACCTCGAATATTGGGCTATCTTGAGACTCTGGCAACATTAACGGTTTATCTGTAGTTACTAACCTGGGCAGCCAGTCTGCATTCAACAACTCTTGTATTAAACTGTGGTGTCGCTGCTTTATTCATCTCAGCTAGAGAGTTGCTTACAATAAATGCTGCATCAGCAGGAAGTTGCACATCTGTGGTTCGAAGGGGGTTAAACTCTATGAGCTTAGCCTGGAGGAGTACATTTAGTTTGAAATGAGACGAAATCAGAGTTTAGGAAATTCTATTCAGAGATCTTAAATAAATCTCCAATATAAGAGTAACATATTTATATTTCTTTCAGGTTTTCATGTAACTTGTAAAAAATCTTGTATTATAAAGAAAACTTTTACTTCTTACTTTTCCTTTCTTTGCAGTCAGACTTATGGCTTGATCCATCCCACCACCTTCAGTCCCAATGTAGTGTTCACATTTTGCACACACCTCAGCAAGATGCTCCTTTTTAAAGAAAAAATTGAATGCAATGTTGATATCTACTAGAATGTTGATTTTTCTGTCTATAAGAAACAAATTATTTAAGACAAGTGCCTTTAAGATTTAAAATGAACCAATAATTGTATTTAAAAAAAGGAAGGTTTCTTCAATATAACTTATATGAATAAATAAATGTTCATTTATTAATTTCTTACACATAAATAAATACTTTTTTAATTACGATGGCATTTTACAATTAATATATACTGACTTTTTATAATTTTTTATAATTAAAGCATGTACTTTTTTATTTACACATATTTTTTGTATCTCTTTTAATCTACTTCAAAATATTAATGCAGACCAATTTTTTTATAACCAGATACTTCATTGTTATATTAGTGAAAACTAGGTCTGCGAAAATTAACGATTAATTCCTTGATTAATCGTTAAAATTTTTAAAGATTAAATTACGTTATAATGATTAATCGACCCATCGCTTACAAATTCTTGAAAGTCAAAAAATAAAATAAAAATTTTTTAAATTAGCGGCCGATAAATAATAATAAATTTCCTGACGATTACACAAAAATTTTCGTTTTAAACTATTAACTCACAATATGTTCAAAATGTTAATAAAGTTTGCCTACCATGGTTCTAACAATTCGCCTACTAATCAAACCAAATGAAAAGCATATCAAGCCAATGGCAGTAATGGAGTTTGACTCAGAGACAGAAAATGATGACAGCTCTTCTAATGAATTAATACATTACAAAATGGAGTTGAAAATTCCTGAATCCATTAACCCTCTACAATGGTGGAAACTTAGTCACACCAAAAACAATATGTTTTGATTCTGTGTTTACTTTTAGCTATATTGGAAATCACATGATAACACAATAGATTCTTCAAGACTTGATCTTGAAAAGCTCGATCTTTGGAAAACAAGATTATTTAAGGGTAACTTTGACATGTTTGATCAAATGTACAAATTTACTAATACAGCAGAAAATTGCTGAAAACAATGCACAGCTGTTGATTAATTTGATTTCTTACTATATTCAATCACTGCAAGATCAATTTCTACTTTGGAGATTTGAATGTTCAGAGTTTTTCACTGGTTTCCAGTTAGTTTCTTAAACACGTTGACTCATTAAATTTACCAACAGTCTTTCAAGTATTACACTTCGTTTGTATATGGTGTGCTCAAATGTACAAACTCAAGGCTTGCACTAAATAAACTAATGTAGCAGCTTTACTAACACTAACCACTGTTTATGACTGTTTTTTTAGTAAGCAATAAGAATTGAATCATACTGAATGTGTAAGACAATTATTAGTTTATTTGTTCATTACTAGTAACTAGTTATATAAAAATTATAATTATAAATACATTTCCAGCATGGCAGTAGCACAATTTTCAGTAGTGGCAAAAACACAATTTTTTCAAGTGGTCCTTGAATCTCAAAAGTTTGAGAACCACTGGTCTATATCAAACTTTCAAGTCAATAGCAAATTTTTGAATAGGAGGAAGATTATTTTTTTTTAATTGACCAATAAGAGCAATACAACATTCATATCACAGGGGAAAAAAAGAGTTTAGGAGTTTCACAAAATAGTATGAGTTTAACACATTCTGACATCTCCTTTTTCCTTAAGATGTTTAAGAAGTTTGTTTTTTTAAGTTTAAAAAATATTATTTATAGATTACTTACTTTTGTCATTTTCCACTTGTTTGCTCTCAACATGGCCAAGGCTGAACAACACACTAAAGCACTTGAGCTTGACAGTCCTGCACTTCTAGGGACAGTTCCATGTATAACTGCTTTGACGCCATGGATTGTTTCACTTTGGAATTGCTCTTTGACACCCAAAATACCACACAATACATATTTATACCAGTGGGGTTCATCTTTAGTAATAACAATTTTGGTGACATCACAGGAGAAAGGTCTTTTGAAAAAGAAATGAAATGAAAGCTAAAGTTGTGCGCAAAAAAATAAAAACAATTGATTTTAATTTTCAAAGATAGTTTTACAACTAATTCCATTACACTGGTAAAAATTGTGTAAGTTTCTTTAGTATACTTGCCAATAATAAATTTGAAAAATATTGCCAATTAGAAGTTATACTAAATGAGTTTGAGTGGTTTAGAAATGAAAAAAAGAACTTACTCATACTGAGAATCTGCACTGACTAAGGAGATGTTCCCACTGCTGTCAGGCAATACAGCCATAACAATATCTTGTTCTACTGCCATGGGTAATACTGAATAACCACAATAATCAATATGTTCTCCTGGATGGATATAATGTATTTTTTATATAGAGTTAATTTTCAATACATATTACTGGATAACACAGCTTATGATAAGCCACCATGATAACATTTGTCAAACTTATGATACAACATAAAACCTTTCACTACACTAATTTTTTAAATATAAAATATTGTAATCTTGTATGTGGGTAATAGTTATTTTTAAAATATAATTATAGTTAATATGGAGTTAAATAATGAAATTGAGCACTGAATGTAGTTCTAAAGGAATGTTAATTAAGCATGGTCAACAAATGTAGGGGAACTGCATGAATTTTGAGTTGCAATTAAAATATTTATAAAATTTGTGTTTTTTAAAAACAATATCAGTCCAGTAAATGCTAAGGACATTAGTTATTCTCATTATTTATAAATCAGTCTATATTTATAGCTAATGATGTGCAATTGTTTTGTGCAGCTATTTGCCAAAACTCTATAGTACAAAGCAAACAACTTTGTTACATTAAAATAAAAAAGGTATAAGAGACAAATTTTTAAACCATAAGGCGTAACTCACTTTTCAAAGCCATAAGCTGATTTTTATTTGCTACTTACATTTTATAATATATGTGTTATACAATTATCCATATCTAAATATAAATTTAAGTCCAGTCAAAAGTAAACTGCATCTCATGTTTTCAGAGAAATACATATTTTCCATTAAAATTGTCCATGAATAAGTTTTTAAAAAAGTAAACATTGCATTAAAAAACTGATAAAGTCACCTATAAGATTTACTCTTCCTGGAGCCCGTGAAAAGAATTCTGGCATTTCACCAAAGTTTTCTTGGAATAGTTTGCTGAGTTTTTCATACCTGGGTGCAATAAATAAAATAATGGTTATAGAAAATATTGAGAAATTCATTTATGGACCATTAGGCATGAAGTTATATAGATGAATCTTTAGTCTAATAAAATATGAATTAAATCTGATACATATCTATATATATAAAAATCAAAGTATGTGTGTATTTATGCATGTATGTATGTATGTCCTTTATAGCTAACTAAACCATTCATCCAATCACGATGAAACTTTGGAAAATTGTTGAGTATGCTTCTGGGATGGTTTGTGCTAAAAACTTGAAAATTGACACTCATTAGGGCAGGGCAGGATTAAGTCATCTTGGTGCCCTAGGCACAAACCAACAGGGGTGCCCCCTTCTGCCCTGGACCCCCGATCCTCCACTGACTTTTTTAATGTTCATTTTTATGCAAAAAACTAACTTAGAAAAACTGTGAACCCTCAAAACGTCCCTGACATAACAGCCCCAATCAAAATGGTCCTGTACAAAATGGCTGGGGACAAAACAGCCTCTGTCAAAATGTCCCTGGTCAAAACGGCCCTAGACAAATCGTCCCTGGTCAAAACAGCCCCAGAAAAATTGTTTAATTTTTTTTTAAATGTATATGTATTTGCATTTAAACCTTTGTTCAACTTTTTCACATTTTTAGAAAGTGGTCAAATTGTAAAATTATTTCTTGTGATGTTATAATATTATTTCTTCTCAACAGACTATTGTGACTTGCTACCATATAGAGCAGTGGTTCCCAAACTTTTTTGACTCACGGACCCCTTTTATAGTCAAAACTTCCCCCACGGACCCCTAGGTGAAAAAACTACTTAAATGCATAGTACAAAAATTACACACCCAAAAAAGCAACATTTGGGTGAAGAAGTATTTATTGAAATTATAAATTTTGTTTAAAATAAACTTGACGATAAGTAATAACTTTGATCAATGTGATGTGATTTTATGAGTGTATTTATGTCCGACTCAATGTTTTTGAGTAGCAACCGCAAATCCCCACGATCACCAATTTCTAGTCGGTTTCTGATTTTTATGATGAGATTCATAAGGCACTGAATCTTTGTTTTACTAAATAGGAAGACAGGTAAGCAGTCTACAACTTCTGTACAATAATCCATAATGAAAGATGTAGAATTGGTATCTGATTTTGTAACCACAATTTGTGGTATCCTAGGTCAAACATTGGTTCAAGTTCTTCATTTCAATAAGCTGTTCCTGTATTAGTATGGATACATCTGTGTTTGTCCAGTCGCAATAGGGTTCAATTGCCATTGGGGAATATCCAATTCATGAATACCTTCAAATCTTTGATTCAGGTCTGCATGAAAAGCTGTTAAGTTTGACAGTAAGTTACTACAAAGCAAAAAAATCTTTGTCTCTATTTTGCAATTTTGAAAGATTTGGAAACTGAAAACATTCTCTATTTCTAAGTTTTGTTTGTACAGAAAAAGGTTTGCGACAAATGCAGATTTTTTTTATTACGCTTTCATTTTTGATCAAATTTAATTGGTTTCCTTGTATTTTCAAATTAGTTTCGTTAAAGTTGGTAAATAAATCATTCATAAAGTATATGTCATTTTTTAAAGTTAATTGTGTCGCAAATCATTGTCTTTGTTGTCCGGAAATTTCAAAACTGAATCAAAGAGAGCATAAAATGTAAATACGTACTTGTTGATATTCAACGTACTTCTGTGTCAATAATTAAACGATTATAGTCTTCTTCTTTTTTCAAACCATGTGGAGTAAAGAATCTCTCATTCAAGGCATTCCTTTTAATTTTATTAAATGCACTAATGACATAATATAGTGATCCCCGCAAACTGTCACTATTATTTTTGAGAATAAATGACGTCGATGAAGGCACAATGAACTGAAAATTTATTTGTTACAGGTTGCTTCAAGTATGCAAGAAATTCTAGGGTATTGCCTTAACTTCAAAAAATCTTTTTTAATTCAGAAAAAAATATTAAATTTCGTTTCTGTTTTCAAACATTTAGCCATACATAAAATATTCAACAGCACTGTTTTGTCGGCATTGTTTCTTTGACTTACTCAGTGCTGGATTTACCTATTTGCTAATCAAGCTATAGCTTAGGACAGCGCCTTCTTGAGGACCCCCTGAATTTTTTTCATATCATTGACATAGAATATCTGGACTTCAAAAGGACCCCCATACCTCAAATAGCCTAAGGCCCCATATCTTAAATATCCTAAATCCGGCCCAGATCTCACTCTCATTCTCTTATGTGTTGTAACAAACCACTGTTAATAATTATTAACGTTTTAAATGGAATGCTACAGTATAGCATTATTGAAAATAATATTTGATGATAGGATACAATTTAGATAAATATAACTTCCAGACACAAAAAATACCCAACCTTACAACCCTCGTAGATTCAAGTTAAACACGTGTATATATGTGACGTACTTATTGGATTTCCGCATTTCTTAAGCATCAAGCGAGACCTTTCAATAAACCAAGTATTTTGATTGGTTATAGCTGTTGAAATTACCTCAGTTCTACTAACTTTTCTAAGTTAAACAAAATTGTACTTTATGACTTGATAGCACCTATGATCGTATTTAATTTGTTGAAAAAATACAATTTCATTTATTGATATTTATTTTAATGTCGATAATAATAAGACTTATTATTTTATATGAAACCTTGCGCGGACCCCGTGACGGTGTTCAGGGACCCCCAAATCAATTTTAATTTTCCATGGACCCCCTGAAAGGTGCCGCGGACACCTGGGGGTCCGTACGGACCACTTTGGGAACCAGTGATATAGAGTAACTGTTATTAAATTGTTTCTTGTGAACTAAAACTGATACTGAATAGGTGAGTAAAAATACTAATTTAATATTTGAGTGTATTTTTATTCCACTAACATATATTAGTCCTGAGTCGCTTAGACCGGGGTCGTTTTTTCTGTGTTACCAAGTTCTTAACACATATCATTCATATAAACCTGCAGGGAACAAGTGAAGTAGCGTTTACAAATTTTCTTGAGCCAGGGCTTAAGAACAAGGGATTGTAAACTCTTGACTCTGTAGCCTCTTTACGACCACCGCGCCCCAATATTAAAATTAATGGTTAATTGATTTTGTGATGATAATAGACAAACATAATGTAACTTTTTTAATAGATGAGAAAATAAGTGAGAGAGAGAAAGAGAGGAAGAGAATTTACATTTTTAAGTTTTTTTCTTCTAGATTTACATGTGGAAAAGTTTTTTAGTACATCATCAAAGTTAATTTGGCACAAGAAGTTTGCCTCAATTTTCACTCATTGGTTTCTTTAAATTTATTCATTTTTACTGAGATCGTTGCAATGCACGGCTGGCCTGCAAGTTACTTTATAAAATTTAATGAAATTATTATAAGCTCAGCAAATTTCATTGAAGATGAAGTTAATTTTGAAATTGTATCCATCTTAGAAATAAAACTAACCTTTCTTCCTGTACCTCTGGTATGGCAGAAACAGGTGTCTCAACTTCTTCTGCCATCTTCAAGTACCTTAAAAATATTAACAAATAAGAAACACTTTGTGAATAAAATATGGATTTTCTATGACTGTTCATCATTGCAAACAGTAAAATAACCATTGATTTAAAATGGTTAACTATTTTTGTGTACATAAACTTAGAACCTGCAAAAAAAAAAAAAGAAAAAAAACACTGAAATTCGGAATTGTTTAAAATATTTATAAGAACTAACAAATTATGGTTATTTTTGGGACTTCTGAAATTAGCAAGAAGAAATATTATTTTAAAATCTTGTAGCAAATAATGAATGTAAATATTGTTCACATTATTATGATTTTATAAACTCTTTTAACAGTAAACAGCACCTTAGGTGAGAGAATAAATATAGTTAACAGTAATCAATCAAAGGTGACAGCTGTTGTTGCAGTAAAATCAATACCTTGACTTTATTTATAATTAAAATTGAAAAAGTTTATTTAAGAAATTTGGCTTGCCTTTAAGAATTGAGATTAGATTATATATTTTCATGTAATATTAATTCCAAAATATTATTAAATATCAATTGTTAAACTTATGATTTTTTAAAAACTCCTGACAGCTCTACAGACACTTTATGGTCTTAAACAAAATGTACTTTGATAGCCCAATGACCTGATCTTAAAGTAAGTTCCTACACAAGAAATAGGCTACTACTCAGAGGACTGCATCACTGACTGGGCTATTTAAAATGTGCAGATAGAAATCAGCCCATATTCAATTTCCTTAAGTATTAGACTAAGTTTGGACTCAGTAGATAAGATGAAGATGTTGAAAGCAAGATAACAGTTGGATACTTTCCAACTTTGTTATCATGTTAGGAACAAGGCTCTCCATCACAACAGTTATTAGTTACTTTGAGAGTTTTAGGATATAAGCACCCTAAAAAGTCTCTTTGTAAAATGATTTTACATTTTTTAAAATGCATCAAGGTATTTTAAGAGCAATATAAAATAAAATATAAATATGAAAGTTTACTATTGCATATCAGAACAGTTTAAAGCGGTTGTATACAGTTTTCAATGGTTTGTAGGAGGGTACTAGTTGAAGTATGTCATACACAACTTTAAAACTTATTATGAAGTGTATAACAATATTATATGATACTATTTACAGTCATGCAGGGGGGCGGGGGCGCGCAAAATGTTTTCTTCCCTAGGGAGGGCATGACAGAAAATAATTGAGAAGTACTGCATCAAAGCAATCCTTTTGTCATGACTCATTCAATATAGTAAATATGTTATAAACTTTAAACAGACGAGTTGAAATTAGAAACTTTGTAAACAGAAATTTAAATACATATTATTTCTTTATGAGAGCCATTTGATGTTATACCCTTGTGGCGATAAAAGATGTGTTTCATGTACTTTGGTTCGTGGTTTAGGGATAATTGATAATGATTATAATAAATACTTTCTCGCCTACAAGGATATAACTTTAGTGATCTCACAATTGATGACAACAAACAAGAATAGTGTAAAGTTAAACGAAATATAAGTTTATTTACACTATGTACATTGTATTGAGAATATTCATTAATTGATATATATTAAAGTTATCTGTCTTATTCGAAACTTACTCTAATTCTACACAATGAATTTTAAACTAATCCAAATCTCCAATGGTTAAGTGCTAAAGAAAGCTTTTATCAATTCCTATAACAGCAACATCACCATTAGGCTTCTGCCCTTATAACTAATGTTCAATTGTATGGTACTTAAAGATTAAATCCCCATGTCCTTGCGAGGCGCTATAGTTGATACTTCAGCTGATGTCCTTGAGGAGTAGTTCTGGTCCGTACTCGGTGGTGCTGAACTCGATCATGACTCCACTGTTGAGTGATTGCAGATAACTCTGTGGTGCCGGTCCTTTGGAACAGGCTGACTCCACTGTTGAGTGATTGGAGATAACTCTGTGGTGCTGGTCCTTTGGAGCAGGCTGACTCCACTGTTGAGTGATTGCAGATAACTCTGTGGTGCTGGTCCTTTGGAACAGGCTGACTCCACTGTTGAGTAACTGCAAACGACTTTGTGGTGCTGATCCTTGGAACAGGCTGATCCCCTGTTGAGTGACGGTGTAAATAACTTCCTGCTGGACTTCACTGGATACACTAGATATTTCTCTTAAAAGAGTATGAGTATTCACTTATGTTTATAAGCGACTTCTGAAAACGAGGAGTTTTCAGGCTTCGATCAGCACGAGTGGACTCGTGGCTAATCGGCTTCGACCCTCACCTGGGAATGGCGGATCGGCATCAGCCGGGTACAGGTATGTACACCGCTGGGTGTAGATGATCTATCCGGAATCGAGGATGACCGTCTCTAGACTTGTTTTGTGGGTGATCCTCAGGGCTTACCAGGGTGGTTTTGTCCTTGGCCTGATGGACACTGTTGCAATACTCTCATCTGGCACCGGTCGTAGAAGATGAATGAATCTTGGCTTTCCGGTAACCAGGGACCAGATTTTTATCTGGATTTCGGAATGTTTGATTCTGTGATGATTACAATCTGAGTAAATACACATCAGTTGATTCCATCACCTCAATAGAATAATATGGAGAATGCTCCCTCGCTCACATTCCCTAGATGACGTGTTTCATTTAATTTGTGTTGATTGGATGATCAAATATCAACAGTTAATATGCATATTCAACTATTCAGCCTCACCGCGCGAAATGGTGCGCCTTTAGAGATATTTCCTTTTCTTGTTTATTAGTTGCTGTGCAGTGAGGAATTGCGGGTTCATAAATTTCGTCACAGATGGGATAAAGACTTTATAATTTTCTGTTGCTAAAAATAATGCTCCATTATGGTTGGTTACATTCACATATGTTTTTCATGGATGCAGTATCTGAGAGTTTTAAGAAACAGACTAAAGCAAGGGTTAATTTTATGAATGCCAGGTTAAAGTTAAGGAGCCTTTTCTCTTTTAGTTTTAGTCTATAATTTGACTAGATTCCAGTCTCAGTTGTGTTGGAATTTTTTAATTCATCTCTCTGTGGTGGATAGTTTATTTTGCATTAAAAATGTAAGTGCTTGGTTGGTGTAAAAAAACATATTTAATTCAGTTTAATTAAAATCCTGTGTGTACAAAAAAAAAATGTTTCATCATGAATAAATAATCTAGATTTAAAATGAATGCTGAATTGAATTTAATGCCTGGGCAACAACTAGTTTTTCCTATCTTCTGAGATACTTTTGATAACTTAACTGAAAACTTGCCATGGGGCAATCCAAAAACTGCATCATCCACACAACTCACATACTCTACCAATGCCAATTTTGATACCCACTCTCATAAGTTTTAGTTTCCATCTAAAACATTATTATAACATTCTATTCAAGTCTGTAGGTGGCCCCAGAGGCGTCACTAGGGTTGGTGTCACCCCGTCATGATTTAACCCATAGAACCCCTCCAAGTTTTCCAGTGCCAAATAACGGGAATATATAGAATTTTACTGTCTGGTATCACCCCCCCTGATGGTGTCACCCGGGGCGGCCCGCCCCCACCGCATCCCCCTAGCGACGCCACTGGGTGGCCCCATTATATTCAATGTTCCCAAAAGCAGCCTAAATAGCTGACAGACTCATCACTTTAGAATTACAGTGCAGCAACTTTTGATAAGAATAATTTTTAAAATCTGTGTGGAGTAAAATTTTGCACACAAAAAATGAATGATGTGCGACTTTTAACACCAATCTTATTTACCTTGCACACCTTCATAAAAACCTTAGAGGCTAAGAGGAAACATTGGCTATAGACCAGAGGAGGCTACTTTTTTTGCTAAATTGAACATGTGACACTTAGTGTTTTCTCTGTTGGTTGATCTGTCTGGAAACTAAAAAATATTGTGTGCAAAGCTGCACAGCATCCATTCTTTTTGCAAAATATTGCACTTCACCAAACTTGGGTTAGGTAGAGCTTTAGAATTTTCGGAAAATTGAAGCCTTCAATAAAGGTTTTAGGGTTTGGTTTAGGTATAGCTAAAACTAAAACTAAAGACTTTTAATTTTAAATCTTTTTAAAGGACTATAACATCAAAGAAGGCCGCCATGACCGTGACGTCACGGTCGACATACTTCGCTTTTACCAATCACTGTGATTTACTATGAGAGTGACTGAGAGTTATATTACTTATAACTTATATTAAGACAATTAAGTTATCTTTGAATTCTTTGTGTTGTATTTCTAAATACATAATTAGAAATTAGAAGTAATTGAAATTGATTTTAAAATAACCTTATGCCTTATGTATGCTATTACTTATTAACTTATTGTCATTGTATACTAACTACTAATACTACTTTTTAAGTAACTTTACTTCTTTTCTTGGGCTACTGACACTACTGTAAACTGTTGTAATATTGTGCCGTACCTAATAATTTTGTGGATAATCCAAATCTCTTGCACACACTCGGACTAACTATCGGGACTATCTTACTTTCTTGATGACAATGTCAATGACATTGTAGGCTTAAGGCTTAAGGCTTAAGTTTAAGGCTTGAGTTAAATTCAGCATAGCCTACTACAACACTGATTACTGAAATTACTCCCTTTAATTTCAAAACATGTGTCGCAACAAAACGCCGGATATTTTTTTTTAGTGCCAATCGTCTCGCCACTACTACTAAACACAATCGTTCACTATAATATAGTATATAGTATAGACTATAGACTATAGAATATACTTGCCACTAGGCCAGGGCCTATAAATATGAATTATATGTCAAAGGCCAAAGGTTAGGGGTGACTGATACGGTGTTCTAGGTGTTTTTATTATTATTATTATTATTATTTTTGTTGTTGACATTATTCATCCTACTCTATTATGAATGCTGGATTTATCTGAAAATAGTATTCACATTTTATTTATTTATAAATCCAGAATTAAAAGTTAAAATATCAAAGTAATAATTAATAGTTTTTAATTTTAGAAAAATAAATCATTAGGTTTACTAATATAAAAATATATTTAAATTTGGAATTTGAATTAATGACAGTGTCACTGCCAGCAGTGGCGTCACTAGGGGGTGCGGTGGGGGCGGGCCGCCACGGGAAACCATAAGAGGGGTGACACCAAAATGTAAGTTTCTATATGTTCCCGTTATTTGGAGGAGTTCTATGGATTAAGTCAAGTCGTGACAGGATGAGACCATGAACTACTGCATCGGGTGACACCATCCAGCGGCGTAGCTAGAGGGGGCGGTCCTCCCCGGGCGGCACACATTTTGAGGGCTGATATATATATATGGATAGCTAAAAAGTAAAGCCGTTTCCGACAACCGCCATTAAATTTTTGAAGGGGTAAAACCAAGGTGAAACAAAAATATTCGTAATTCCGAGTCTTAGATAACAGGTCGCACAACATTTGTTTGATTACATAATAGTTGTTAAAATTGATGCAAACTCGTTAAAAAAATAAGATTGCTAAAAAAAATCGGTTTGTTAGGTAAATCAATCGGTATACGTAAAAGATGACGCTTGTATTCGAAAACTACACAAAAAACCCCATTACAGCTGCGCCGAAAAATATGCGTTATTAGACTAATATCTCCACGGCAGGTTTTGTGTGGAATTTCTACATGCGCAGAATGATTTGCGAACAAGTACCTCCTACATAAATGGCATGTGGTTCCAATATTGTGTTTAACTTGCAAGTAGTAATGTATGTAATTGTTTCAGTTTTCATAAATAATTCTCTACAATACGGGGAATTATTAAACATTAAATTTATTTCGTTTTTATTGCACTAAAATAGCACAAATTTAATACGGTTATTTATTACAATGATTACGCCTATCCAATTAGAGAAATGCGTAAATAATTTGAATTGTGACAAGAATATGAAAATATTCAAATTTCACCGTTAATTAACACCGCAATAAGCATTCATAATTAAAAAATGACATCTAAAGAAGTAACTAGTAAAACGAGAGCAGATACTAGAATTATAATTGATTCAATGCAACCTTTTTCCTTTCTATGTTTTATGTTATTTCAATTTATGGGAACTTTGTTGTTGTTGTTGTGTTTTTGTTTTAAATTAATGCAAAAACATTTTACGGAATAAAGCGATATGCTATAACAAAACGCTGTTATAAGTAATGAAAATTCAGAAGACGTGTTTATATCTTTTGTCTTTAGAACAAGAAGTGCAACGACAATTGTTTTTATCAATAGATAAAATTTAAAAGAATTTAAAAGAAAATAAAAGAACGCTTTGATTAGGTCCATATCCTTGCAAGAAAATATTCGTATATAATATATATAATACCATATAAATCATGTAACCTACTAAATGAAGAATCTGCACATCCAATAAAGAAGAAAATTTCAATTTTGAAAGAATAAGTATCCTGCTTTTTGTAGCTGTACCTACACTACTAGGAGAGGCATTATGTTAGAAAAACGGTGGAGGGGGGAGGGGGGACCCTTTTATCTATTAAAATTTATTTGACAGTATAGATTGGAAAATGATGTACCCAAAATAAAAATTGTAATTTTACTATAAAACTGTCTCAAAAATTGCTATCAGTGTTGCTAGTTGTGAAAGGAACTTCTTCAAATTGAAGTTGATAACAAATATCTTCGTTTACAAAACCGACGGCTAAAGTGGTCATCCATAAATAACAAAAACGTCATGAGTGATAGGCATATGTCTCATAGGATGACAATTTTGGCTGATTCCCACCCCCTCTTTTTTATTTTCTCCCCATCGTCACCGAAAACCTGAGAAAACCAAACTGTGCGTCTATCGTGTCTGTGTCATCAGTCATCAGTACACTACTATATGGGAGCGAGACATGGACCACTTATACATCACAAGAGCGCAAGCTTAACAGCTTCCATTTGAGATGCCTGAGTCGCATCCTTGGTATTAAATGGCAAGAAAAAGTGCCTAATAGTGAGGTCCTAACGCGTGCCAATACCCAAAGCATGTTCTCAATTCTTAGTGAAAGACGCCTGAGGTGGCTAGGACATGTCAAAAGAATGAGCCCCGGCCGCATCCCGAAAGACCTCCTATATGGTGAACTTGTTTCAGGAAAGAGGAAAACAGGTCGCCCACGCTTGCGATTTAAAGATGTCTGTCAAAGGGACATGAAAGCAGCCAAAATACATGCAAGTGACTGGGAGTGTAAGGCAGAAGACCAATCTACGTGGCGCACAGTTGTCAAAGAGGGCGTCATAGTAGCCGAGGAGCGAAGAATGGAGGAGGCTGCAGACAGAAGAGCTAGGGGAAAGGCCAAAACATTTGGAGGCACAGAACTCGTGTGTAAAAACTGTGGCAAAGACTGTCACTCAAGGATAGGACTGCACAGCCACTCGTGAAAATGCAACCCAACCCAACGGTGATGCACCATCGTCTCGCGAGACGGAAGGATGCCGATTATGGCCATCGTCACACGTCACACAAACCTATAAGTTTAAGCTAAACAATCTATAAGTTAGGGCCCCACCTTCTTGGGGCCTCTAAAAATTGTTTTTGTCATATGCACCAAAATATATTGTAGCCTAATTTAACTAATATTAGCACATTTACCTATTTCGTTCAAAGTCATGAAAACCATGTAGGCCATAACACAGCTTTGGCAATATTACTTACAAGCAAACGTGTTTCAACAATTGACTGCTAAATAAGGCTATCATATCAGATAATTTATAAAGGGCAATACTGGAAAAACTTTCTTGAACTAGGAGTGGCAGTCATAATTACAATGGCAGGGCATCGTGTACCTTTTAGAGGATATGGGATGAGGTATTAAATCATGTCAATCCCATTGAAATTAGAAAACTCCCACAGGGAAAAATTATGATATTGCATTGGCAATCAATCTTTGGGAAAGTTCTGTACTTTTACTTTTAAGAATTTGAGATCGGTTAGTAGCTTTAATGCTGGCAAATGGCATCTGAAATTAATGTAGATCTAATCAGTGCTTTTTTTCTGGCAGTACGCACCGGAACGCGCACCTTTTTTTATTTTTTTGCTTGGAATGTTTGGTCTTTACTGCTTTTTCAGGTTTCGTTGAATGCAATATCGCTGATAGTTTAAAGTGAATTTTAATATTAAATAAACTAGTAATATATAATAGCCCGGCCCAACGATGGTTGGTATATGAAACAAAGCCTTGAATTTTAATTTTACATTTTATATCTATGGTGCTGATGCGCATGCGCAACACACATCAGTAATGCCTCGGGTTATCGGCTGTAACCACAACGTGTCAATAATTGGTAATTTTTAGTGTTATTTTTCTTGTAAAGTTATCAAACAAATATTATACAGGGGTTGGTACCGTTTTAAATTGAAAAGAATAACTAGTTTTTTTTCGACTGAAGCTTCAGTAACAAAAAAATTATGTTAAGCCTGGTCCCTTTTAGGACTCAGGACGTGTTAGCGCATTTTCGTATTATTTATCAGTACTTATGTTAGATATCAGCATTATGTAGTTATCAGTAATTGTGTTTAGATTTTAGACATATATTTATGAATTTTCTTGTGTAATGAATATACCTGAAAAAAAAATTATTTAAAAGTCATTTCTTTACATTTAAATTTTTTAAATTTTCTCTTTAATCTAACTACAAGTGGTTTGTGGTCACTGAAATAGGACTCATAAATGAAACATTCTAAATTGTAATTAGCTAATCGCCCAAATACTCCGTCAATTGTTGTTTGATAGATCGTGGTTGCCAATCTTGGTGAAAGTAGCTGAATGTTGAAGCTTGTTTCGAAAAAGTTTTCAATTTCTGCCCCTGGACCGGTAAGATCTTGATTGAAGTCACCACAAATGATGACGTTTGGTTGATTGAGTTGTGCTGCAAAGTTTTCATTGATGAAATCTTTGAAAAACCGATTGTTTGTTGCTGGATTTTTGTATATGTTGATAACGACAATGTCATCAACCATACACGATGTTGCTTCGATGTGTTGATGTTGACCAGACTCTTGTTTTATCGATTTTGGTTGTGATGTCATCAATCCAGAATTGATATTTGTGTAGATGATGGTTCCCTCTGCTTTTCTGCTTGTGCTAGGATTTCTGACGACTTCAAACATATTTGGAATTTCGGCATCATTGGTGTTGTTCATCCAAATTTCTTGAAAGCATAAAACGTTGCTGACTGTGTACACTTGGTCTGCTCTTATACTGATTGCGTGTTTGTGTAGAGACTGTACGTTGAATGACACAAGTTGTATGTCTGCTGATTGATCTCTGAGCATCTTGAACCGTGGTGTAAGTAAACAACTTGTTTTCAAACGCTGAATTTCAGTATCCACCTGGAAGTCTTTTCTGGTTGGTGGTTTCGGGTCTCTTAATTCTCCAATGAGATAGAGACCGTTCAGGGAGGTTGCACGAGAACAGGCAACATACACCAGTTTGCGTTGCAAGCTTCTAGCACCTAAATGAACTGCTACACGCTCCATGGACTGACCTTGACTCTTGTGACAAGTAATTCCTTCGGCGACCACTAGGGGGTACTGCTCTCTGCAAACTTGTACACTTCCACTTTGAAGGACGTTAAAAACTTTTTTTGTCCTTGCAATTGGAGTCCAATTCTGGGAAATATTGTGTGCATCCATGAATGCTTTTCGTGCTGCTCGAGCTTTCAATCCAATCTTTAGATCGTCAAACTCTATGTAGACAGAGTTTACTTTTCGTTGAAAAACTTCTGCCATTCTTAAAATTCCGGATGCGCCGTTGAACAACCCATCACTGACGTCAATGTTTGTGGACACCATGTAACGAATACCCACGACTAATTCGAGTGATTTTGGTAAGCCAGCTGTGTCATTTGTTTTCTTGTTCTCCAGCGAGTGAAGTGCTTGATTGGATTGTCTTGGTGTGACTCTACCAATCAACGTGTCCATAGCTGTAAATTTGATTGCAAGTACATCTGGATTTGTAGCTTTGTGTCTTCGAATTCGTTCCTCGTTGAAAGCATCCACTTCAGCGTTATATGGGAAAAGACGGATCGCTTGTTTTCCTTCTGGAGGTAGCAACTTAATCGCTCCATTTGATCTCTCAACTTCAATTGGATCTTCGGAAAATTGTCGATCTCGGAACATTTGCTTGTCTTCTTCTGTCATTTGTCCAACTGCCAAACGGTTTAGTACTTCAGCAAAGAGCTTGTCGTCTTTTTGTCGCATCACTTCATCTAGTTCAAAGTATTTGAAGCGTGGCCAAATTTGATTTCCCACTATTCGTGCAATTGGATCTGATCTCGCTTCGAAAACGTAACTACCAATTGGTGCTAATTGATTGAAGTCGCCAACAACGATAACTGAAACACCTCCGAAGATTTTGTCTGTGTTGTGAGTTCGGAAAACTTTTGTCAATGTGCGATGAATTTGGTCAAATAGGTTGGATGATAGCATTGAAATTTCATCAATGATGATGAGTTTCAATTTGTAAAGTTGTGCAGCAAGTGTGTTTAAATTGTCTGCAGAGAGTTCTGTCACTCTTGATTGACCTGCACCTGCATTTAATGCAAAAGCACCATGTGCTGTCATTCCTCCAATGTTGTGTGCAGCTTTTCCTGTGTAAGCTACCAAAAGTACTTCAACACCTTCGGCATTTCCTGCATCCTTCCTCAAAATTCTGAGTACATCTTGATAAATTGTTTTTATCAGATGACTTTTTCCAACACCTGCTTTACCACTTACAAAGTGATAAAATGGTAAATCTTTGTTGAGGAAATGATGTCGTATTTCCATTTGGTAGTCACGCTGTTTTTCATTGCATCTGTCACACAATGTCAAAAATTCATCAGTCAGCATTTGGTCTGGAACAACATACTTTCGAACTTGCTCTGCTGTCCACTCTTGCTCACCGAACTCAAATACGATGTTTGGTTGAATAACTGTGTCATCATAATCGAAGACGTTGACAAATTCTTCGATTTCTTCGTCAGGCCTTCCTTCTTCGTCAGCTTGTTCGTTTTGTTCACCTTCTTCTTGTTCATTATTTTGCACTCTTCTCTCTTTCTCCAATTCGTTGCAAATTTCATTGAAATCGAGGTCTGACTCATTATATTTTTTGTAGTTTCTCTCGATGACCTCTCTATTTGCAAGGAACACTTCCTCTTTATTGACATCTTCAACTTCAGCCTTTTCATCTCGGAATGGAAGAAACAGTAATATCATCTCTCGAAAATAATTGTCAGGGTCGTTTTCTTTGTTGTATCTTCTGTACCGGATGACTTTTGACTCTCTTCTTTCACTTATTTCTGTCCCGTCTAGAAGCTTCAGTTTTGTTGTTCTTCGTCGATCTACATTTTCTTGTTCTACAGCGTCTGCTTCTTCCTCATCTTGCAAAGGATCTACTGCACCTTTTCCTTTTATAGTCCAGTTTGCAACGAAATCAGCTAGACACAAGTCATTTAACTGATTTGGTCTTTCTGTATACCTTTCAACTTGACCTTTTGTCAGGATGTCGGTGCTGTTTGGATTTTCTGCGTAAATTCTTTCTAATTCGGCTTTGGACTTAAGCATGTGTTGTCGATTTTCAATTGGCGATGTATTAATGAACTCGACCGTTGATGTGCCATATGACATTGGCAATCGAAGTCGAGCCCAGACAGCTTCTTGTGCACAAATTTCAGACGAATTATACATTATGTTTGCTAATTTGTTGAGCTTTTCTCGAAGAGAATGATTTCCTCGATTATAATCTTCAACACATTGACGGAGCAAACGTGATAATCCTCGACTTGATTTGTTGATGTAATCGACGATGTAGCCAACACATGCATAGGCTTCAGTTACGAATTGGATGTCCATGTTACTTCGCATCAAAGACAGAATCTTTTTGTTATACCCAGTCACAAGGCAATCTTTTGGTAACCGCTTCAAAAAGAATTTTGTTCTGTTGATCGTACTTCTGATTGCTGTGATGTATTCGTCTCTTGTACACTCTAGTTTTGTAAGCAGATCTTCAAAACTTCCATTCGTCCTGGCACTAGTCGTCAAAAGGTTTTGCAGCTTCGTGTTGATTCCAAATATCTTATCCTTTTGAACATTCGTCATATTTCTGAAGTGGTTTTTTGGAAGAGGTTCCAGAATGACAGTCTGATCCATTGGAGGGAATGGTGATCCAAAACGGCAAATTTGCTGTCCATTTACCATTCTCTTGCAGGTAAATGAACATTTATGCATTTGATATTTGACTAGATCTGCCATTTCTTCATTGTCTTCTGTGGTCATCAATTGATCGATGAACTCAATGATCATTGAGGTATTTCCTTCTTCGTATGGATTGTACCTTGGTGCATCTTTCAACCACACAACCATGTGAATATGTGGTGAGCCACGATGCTGAAACTCTACTCGGTAGTAGTAATGAGCGATTTTATAAATTCCAAAAGGCCCATCTCTTGCTTTCCAAGTTGCCATCAATGACTTGACTCGATGATCAAAGTACAATGCACACGTAACTGGGTCTGAACTAATCAAACGCGATTTCTCTTCAAATGCCATGTCGTTCAGCTCTTCGTCTGAAGGCTCTTGTTTGTCGACAACAATTTTCAAAATTTTGAGCAATTCCTTCCAATGCGTCTCTGCTGCTGTCAGTGTGATGAAAAGTGAAAAAATTCCAAATTGTCTCACCATTCCAAGCACGTTCTTTTTTTGTTGCTCCCAATAGGCAGGTGAACCAGTAATCGAGTTCATGAAACGGTAAACGTTGTCCTTCGCAACAGCATCGTTTATGAAATCTCGATTGATTGCTTGCTGTGCTGTTACATTCATATATACCGCTGCTTTACGGAAGACGATGTTCACTTTACTCAAAAGCTGTTTAATCATTGCTTTTTTGTAAAGAAACAAAAGATGCTCTGGTTTAACAGCACGACGATCAAAACGACGAATTTCTGAAGAAACGTGATCTTCAAATGACAGCTTGACGTTTTCATTGCATCGTCTTGGCTCTCCTCCCCAAATTGTTGGGAAAGCCATCTCTTCACAGTACTTATCCATAAGGATAGGTAGTGGAGTTTGGTCTTCACCTGGAGCAAATTGAATGCCTTCAGCTGAATCTAGCATTGTCTCTTCTGGAATGTAGTTCTCGTTCTGTGCACGAATCTCCAACAACTCTGTGTCCTTTTCGTCAATTTGTGGAACATTCGCTTCGTCTACATCCATTTGTTCTTCTTGTCCTTCAGCCGAATCAATTTCAATCTCTTCTGGATTGTTGGCATTGAAATTGTTGTCAAGCACTACTCCTTCAGCTTTGTAGAGTGTTTTTTGGCACAAAGCTACTGCAGCATTCCAAATTGATGCACGGTTTACTCGCGCTTTCATGTAGTAGTTCTTAAATCGCATACTTCTCATCCACGTCACTTCAATAACACCGCTTGCATTTGGATGTGCTGGTATTGCTTGGATTGTTTTTCTCACATCTATTGGAACATTGACAACACCTGATTTTATGCCATATTGACGATCACAGCCTAATGTGATGATCTTCATAAACGGAATACGAAGAGCCACACACCTTTCTGCTAAACTTGTCAAATTCTTGACTACATCAGGTACATCGGGAAATTTAATTCCCGAATTCTGAATGTTCAGACGAGGAAACGATTTTTTTCGAACACTGACAATGCATGTGTTGCAAAACCAGTACTCTAAATT
>MUZC01001178.1:899767-927726 GCA_002072015.1 Radix auricularia | reverse complement strand
AAGTTTTTTAGGAGTGAATGTATACCTATCTCATCTACAGCTATGTCACCTATTTCTTCCATTTTATTTAAATTTATTGAAATTTCCTTGTCGCCTGAGGCAGAAAATGATGATGCAAAATATGTGTTAAGGATATTAGCTTTAGTCTCATTATCATTATAGGTTTTATTATTTGAGCCTTTTAGTGTGTCTATACCTGAAGGCTCCATTTTTTTTTGATTTGATAAAGGACCATAAGTTTTTATTGTTATCTTTAGTTATCACATTGTTTATATAATTATTTTGGAGGTTACGGCTAAGTTTTTGTGTCAAGTGTTTAATTTTTAAGTATTTTTTGTGTATCCTTTCTAAATTGGTAGCCTTAAATTTCTTAAATAAATTCTCCTTTTGTTTGCAATACTTTTTTAATTTAAAATTGAACCAACATTTATTAATTCTATTTGAAGTTATTTTTGTTGGAACATTCTGATCCATTATGGTTTTTAGATTTGTTTTTATTTCCTTCCATATTTCTTCTACAGGGCTATCTATACTATGCTAAATTTACTTAGGAAATTTTGTTGGAAATTAGAAGCTGATTGGTGTAATTTTATTAAGTTGCATTTATTCCAAAGATATATTGTTCTTCTAGGCATCTTATTTATTTTAGTTTTAATTGTGTTGGTTACCCTAACAATATCATGGTCAGACAGCCCAGGAATTATTGTGCAGTCTAGTACTAGTCCTGGTCTGTTTGTTAGGAATAAATCTAGTATTTTGTTTTTCCTAGTTGCTTTTTTTACTATCTGTTCTAGGTTTATGTTGTTTATAGTATCTAATAAAACAATTACAGAATTTTATTGTTAAAAGACATATCACCACAGATAATTGTTTATCTTAAGGGCAGAACTTAGTGTGTTACATACCATATCAATAAATTAGCACAAGACAATTCTCTTGATTAATTAATATCAACTTTTTTTCATAACTCTCAAATAAATTATAAGTAAACTAGAACAAAAAAAATTAGAGTAATGCACTTCATAAATTTATGACACTTACAGTTCACTTTTTTTTTCTTAAAAAAAGAATTTAATTTTGATGAATAAATTTATGGCACAAAAGTGGTTTGGACTTTTAATTTAATTACAGGTGTGAAAAAAATATTCACTGGCATGTCTGCATTTTTTGGGGCTTTTTTGTTGTTGTTGCCTTCTTTCAATGGCTTACTTATATTGTGCGCATATATGTATATAATATAGAGAATCTATATTCTAAGTGTCTTTTATTACCACACAGGTAATTGTACTGAATATACTTGTTCTAAAGCCAACAGTTTTTTGACAAAATCTAGAGGAAAATGTAAGAGGTTCGGCTTACGAGTGGGTCATAGGTGATTTCTGCATTTACTTTGAACATTGGTGTTGTTAATGTAGATCATCAAGGTCCTTTTGTACGTACTACAAGATTCAACTGCTCTACCAGAAACTATACATATTACTAAACATCTGCACTTGACTTACAAAGACAAAGATAGTTAGTACAAAGTCAAAAATTATAATGACCAATTTAGCTTTCAATTTTACTCCAATGTGTACCTCTTTGTTTACGCCGTCCTATTATTTTTTGGGGTAGGCTTACGACCGGGTTACACATTTTTAATACTATTCTCTTCCAAAAGAGGGAGGTCAGCTTAGAACGGGCTATAGAATGAGTAGATACGGTAGTTGAAATATTTATATTTATTAAGATCTTGCTTCCTTTAATTATAAAATAATTGTATTTCTATGGTGTCAGAATTATTTCTTTGCAAAAGTCTATATTATTAATGGCTAATTCTTATCAAAATGTAGTGAAACCTCTCTTAACAAGCATAATTGGTTCCAGAATTTTACAAATTAAGTGAAACACTCGTTAAACGAAACAACTTTCCCCACACAAATCAATGAAAAATACAATAATGTGTACCATGCTAAAAAATACTCACGATTAAAAAAAAATTATTTACATTTATTCCAATGAAAATACTTAAGAATTTTTAACGAATTTTCAACTTGGAATACAATTTAGATTTGAAACAAAAAAATGTAAGTAAAAATATGCTTTATGACAAAAAATTAATCATTTTTGTTTTTGCCAATGCTTCAAAATTTGACTAAAATGTTTTGTAACCTTGTAACCATTTCATAGGCATTCTTGACACTCCTTTTGAAGCATCCATCACCTTCATTTTTGGGTTTGCTTTTGAGGAAAGTGCAGATTGTTGTAAGTGCGCGCTAATAACTAGTTCTGGCTTTTCAATGATTTTACGTTTCATTTCAACAGTTATTATTTTCTCTTATGATTATCTTCTTGTGTTTGATTTTTTTTTCAAATACATTTTAGCATAGGTCATTGCACATAAAAAATTACGAAGACTGTTTGAATTTAAAAATTTTAAGAATGGATGATCACACATGAAAACAATACGCTAACAGATCTAGTACTAAACAGACAAATGGATTGACGTGGAAGTACCGGCTCACAAATTAATGTCAGGGAAAATGGGCTTAGGCTTTCTGCCTAACTCTTAATGCGCAATGTCGCTCATTAAGAAAGCAAATGCTTGTTATGCAAATTTCGTGTTATGAGAGGTACTCTTTATGAGAAGTTCCACTGTATTTGATTAACTTTAAAAAACACATTAAAATAGTAATTTTCTATTGATCACAAAGGAAGATGAAATTGCTATATTGATTTGATGCAAAATCTTTCAAGCAAAAGTATTACCTGTTGAAAAGAAGAGTAAAGTGAAGTGGGATTGGCTTCAATTTTCAAAGATTCTCTTCGATTTCCTAGAGTGGTACCATTCTTGATATGGATCAAACTGAAAACCCAGAAAATAAAAATATACAAGAGCATATAATGTATAATGCTAGGCTATTTTATTTTACACTTGATACAAATACAAGATAAGAGAAAGTGAAATTTAACCCAGGTGATTCCCACCAATGTTATAGATACAAATTACAATGACAATACTTAATTCCTTCCTGAACTCGGTTCATGACCCACGACATTCATATGGGACGTGGTGGTCGAGAGGTAGCGCGCTCGACTGTCATACTGATGGTCACGAGTTCGAATCCACGAGAAGGCAAGGATTTGTTCCCGGGGCCTGAGGAGTCCCCGAGTCACCCAGCTCTGAATGGGTACCTAACTAGACAATAGTTAGGCGGCTGGGGTAATGCGTGGAACCCCCATAGCCGTGGCCTGTGACAGCTGCATCACTTGCCAACAGATCATCTCTCATGGTCTGTGGACGCAATTATCTTCTGCATAGAAGGAGCGTCTGTATATCTAAGATAAGATATACCAAAAAATTAAAATTAATGAAACAGACAATCCTTTTCAAGATCCTTTTTAAAAAAAATTAAATTTGTGGAGGACCTGGGTTGAAAAATTGAGAACTTTGGTTGAAATATTTTAGAGTGGAGTTGACGATAGGTAGAGCAATGGGGCCATACCTAGAATGTGAACTGGGCAGAGTAGAACAATAAGTATTGTTAGCAACTGGAAGAGATAGTTACCTGGTCTCAGAACAATGACCTAAAATGAAAGATTCCTGCCTCCCCCCCCCCCAGCCACTGAACATTGGGGTAGTAAGGTGGTGTAGAACAATGACAGCATTGAAAATTTTAGTGCCATTGGAGATAATTATAAAAAGGGGGAACATTAAGAACTGCGGGGGAAACATAGGTAGCTAATCATTGGACATGGGTAAGGGAATGAGAGATGGAAAATGTTATTGCTCACACCCAGGAGGCATTCTCGAATGTCAACCACATACCTTTGGCCAGCAATATAAGGAGAGGATGGTAGGAGACAGGGCAGATTCACTCACCCCAAAGTTAAGAGGACGGACAACGCGAGACTCACCCTACCACAGGGGAAATGACAGGCAGTGAGAGAGTCGTAGAGAGAGAGAGTGTAGTAGCCAGAAGTAATGCCTAATAAAAAAGAAGAATTGTTAGCAAAGTGCCTTTGTTTTAAGTATGTGAGATGAAGAGTCAAGCAATACAAAGACAAAGCTGCTTTACAATAACCAGTCAGATTCTGACAATCTTATTAAATGAAGAGCCACATTGACTGCTATGAGTAACTCTTTGTTCTTTAGGAAGGTAGAGATATTAGACTTTGCCATGCTATGCTCATAAGAACTGTCCGACACTCAAATGCCATTTTCATGGTTAATAATTATTTCTCCACTGTTAAACCTCTATTACTAGTATTACATAACAGCACCACTAACATTTGTTCAATTCCATGCCATACTTAAAAGAAGAGGAAATTTGTACCTGTCAGCTAACAATCCAGCTCTCATTAGCCAATCAAGCACACTTTTTTACCCTGACTCTCCAGACAGAGAAAACCAAAACCGGACAGTAAACTTGGTTCCATTATGAAATTTTTTTATCAAAGTTCATTTTAAAAATTCAAAGATGTTACAATGTTAGCGCTCTGGGGCTGAAAATAAAAAGAACTCACTGTAGGGCAAATTTTGCCAGACTGTGCTGCAGCAACCCTATAGTTTAAATGCACATGGCAAATAGATCCGCATTTTGGATAATCTTGCAATGAAAAAGAGGAAGGCTCCCACCCTTTTATTTTCCTTTTTTAATTTATTAAAATATTAATGGGGAGGGAGAACCCTCTACAATCCCCTCCCGTTTGTTTCACATCATGTCAATATGTGCGTAAGAACACAAAGCCATAAACCAGTCAGTAGGAGTCATTGAGGGGAAATAAAGTTACAAAACAATAACAAGGGAGGTAACTGCAGACCCATAGTGTAAAATCGACATCACTAGCACCGACTGCCATCTTGTCTCGTACTAACAATAGTAAACTCAAGAACCATTGTTGGTCTCGATGATTCCTCCACCCTCTGACACCACCTTTGCTTGCCAACCATAAACTGATTGGTAGGTGGTCGACCTCAGCAAGGGTTTTCAGTCATGCTTGTTTGCACTTACTCTTTAAAGAGAAATATATAGAGTAATGATATTTATTAATATTTTATTAATTAATAATAATCTATAATAAATCAGGAGTTAATTTTTACAGCCCCTTTTACATTTATATTAAAATACCTTTCATTAATTTCTTTATCAGAATCACAATTGGATTTATTCTCCGTTAAAAATCCCTCATTAATTTCATTTTGAAGGATTTTTTTAGTAGAATGTGTAAATGACGAGAGCTTTGTTTTGGTTTCACTTCTCTCGAACTGTTTGTCACCAGTAGAAGAGTCCAGGATTTGATTGCTTGAGCCTGAACCCATTACCATTCAATATAATGAGTGAATTTATCTATTTGAATTTTTTAAATCATTAAAAGGCATTATATTTTTTATTGTTTAAAGAAAGGAACATCTTTTTGCGGGGATAATTAATAGCAGCCATTTTCAAACATCACATCGTTTCCTAGCCAACTTAAGAAAAGTCAAACTAAATGTTTACTCTTTACAGAACAAATTATATTTTTATGTGGACGTATTTACTGTATTCTCAATACATTTAGAATTTTCAAAAAACTGGGCTTTATCTAACAATTTTTAAAAAATTAAATAAATAATATTCTTTTTAACAGCATTCAGTCCTAGGTAAATTGAATAATTGTATTTTTATTTCGTCCGTACTTATTAAGATTGTTTACTTAGATGCACGCAGATAACATAGGTAAAGTAAAAACTTTACCAAAAACATACCGACCATAAGCCATAATGAGGAAGTATAATACTAAGCCAAATACAACAAATAAAAATCTCTCAATGGTTTTATGGTTTTATTGAATTTCATAACTTCCTCCTTCTGGAAGTGGGAAAAGGTTGGGTTAATTCGTGTTTGCAGAATTTTTATGTTCCCTTTTTTGAAGGAATGTTATATGAATCTGAAATACATGTTAACTTGGACTTGGGTAACATTTAATTTTATTTAAATTTAGACATTTTCATTTAATTCATTTATTTAATATGTAAAAAGGGGGAAAATGGTGAAAGATACAGCTGAACAATTTCAATGAGTGTTCAGTACAGTATTATTATAAGCCAAACAAATCCTTAAAAGCAAGTTTAAGTTAGCTGGAGATAACAAGTAAGTGTTTATATTTACTTTGTTTGTTATTATTAATATAATTTGTCATAGTTTTAATTATTATCATTCAGAAAATTTATAATGCCATCCACTCAGGTCTGAGTTGATACGCAGACTCATTGACAGTGACGGTATACTTCCAAAAATTTAAACCATCATTTCAGGTCTGGTGGCATTTTACTTAGAAAAACATAAGTATAAGACTTTACCCTGGGTTCACAACGGGGAATATTTTATTAACCTCATTGTGCTTCTCATCGATTTCATTCATTTTCATTAGTAATTAGTTGTTAATTTAGTGCAAGTGTAGGGGTGGTCAAGTAGCAGCGCGCTCAGCAGGCCTATATAGAGTTACGGGTTCGAGTCTCAGTGAAGGCAGTTTCTTGTTTCCGAGGCTAAAGGGCGTCCGTGAGTCCAACCAGCTCTGAATGGGTACCTGACATAAGTTGTTGGATAAGTAAAGGTGGCTGGGCATTGTGCTAGCCACACAATTCCCTCGTATGCCAATTCTATAAAATCTTGTGCACACTGTCTTACTTGCTCCATTGGCCAGCGTGGTCTTTAATCGAACTTAATTTTACTACTTTTAATTTAGTAATTTCGATTAATTATATTTGAAAAACGCATATACAGATCCCGTTAATTCATTGCAATAAATCATGTGTACATACCATTTTCCCAGTAATGTTACTTCACAATATTTGTGATTTCCTGAAGTAACAAAACACAACTTAACAGGTTGGCACTTTATACAATTCGCCAGAAATTAGGAAAAGCACAAGACAATGCGAGCAAGCAACCAAGGCGAATGATCCTTGCTAGGATCTAGCAATCACAGTTTATGGTTGGTAAGTGAAGGGGGGAGGGGGGGTGTCCATTGTCCTCCAACATTCAACCCCTTTGTTCTCTTTTCTTTGTACTGCTGTTTGTGTTCATTCTCTTCCCCTCTTCTTTGCCCTATCTATGATCAAATTTTTGGCGTATGCTATGCTACAGGTCATATCTAGTTTATTTTAATACAAGAAATAATGCATACTAGAAAATTAAAATAAATGTATAGGTTGTTTAAGATGATGATACAAAATCATGCTAAATTTGTAAGTGATCATTAAGTGACTGATGCACAGTTTTTATACAACTCTTTTAGCACTTTTACTTCACAAGAATAAAAAAAAAAAAAAAAACACAACATATAGATTCATCAAAGAAGAATAACTATGATTAAGTGCCAATAATGTATCAAACTAGGGCTGGTACTGATTAAAAAAAATTATTTTAAAAAATCGTGTATTTTTAAATCCCTTTTTAAATTCTTTACATTAACTTGTGGTGTCTGAGCCGTGTGACCGACCGTGCTACCTTGCCGAAAAAACTTTGGATAAATTTTTAACCCACTTTCTCGTAAGCTAGCAAGCTGAAATTTTGCAGGCAGACTCATGCCAAAGATAAAAATGATGTATCGATATTTCAAATTGATCGAATGGGCAGTAATTGAATTTTAAAATTATTTTATTTATCTCTTTATATCATGTTAATTTTTTGCGATAGAGTGTTGTGGTGCGTAATATTTCCAACAACCTTTCATGTTGCGCAATAATGTGTGCATTACATTGACAGTACTTTTTAAAAATATATTCACGATTGCTACGGATTATATTAAACACAAACACGTTTTAAAAGACATAAGTAGAATTTTGTATTTTCGGATTGTTTTGCCCATCGTATTATAATGAACATCCTTATAGAATCTAGTTATGTCTCGTATATAAAATAAAAAGGATTTATAGTGAAAAACTTGGTTTTTTACGTTATTTAAAAAAAAAAATTTAAACCAATGGCCCAGCTTTGTTTGGTATCACCTAGAGCAGTAATCTAATAGGTTTCAACACCCTCCTCACCCTGAATTAGTGTACACCACAACAATGTCTTGCGGAAAAATCACATTAATTAGTGGTTAGAGGTTGAAAATATTAAACAATGTTAATATAAAGCTCACTTTTCATCCATTCATTTTAGTATGTGTATGATGTAAAGGAAGAAAATTCCAAAATAACTTTCAGGTTTTATATCTGTGATAGTTTTTCCCTTTACATCATTGGCTAGAACATTTATAAATCCATTATGGGTTTCTGTTAAATGAACCACTCTTAAGTCTCTTTAGGTCTCCTTTTATCCCTGGGTCCTATTTATGTATCTTATCAAACATTTCAAAAAAAATTTCTTCCATTTATCAAAAATTCATCTACATTGTCCCATGTAATGAAAGATGTTAGATAGCAAGAAGCTTGTATTGTCAAGGAACCTGTGCAAGATATTCCTTCCATTTTTCGTTTTTCTTTTTCCTAACCATCAGGACAATGCTTTAAAAAAAAATTTTTGTAAAATTTATTTATTTATTTGTTAAAAATTAAATAAAGAGACTGTTATGACAAAGGAGTGTGACATCACCAATTTAAAATGCTGAAAAATGATTTCCTTTAATAATTTTATGAATTAGTAATTGCTATCTTCAGCAAGGCTAAAAAAGGATAAAATTTATTAAATTTCAGTCTCTTACTCTTTTTTTAACTCCATTTTTTCTATGCTAACCCTAAAAGCATTTATCATCCTCCATTTCTTTTATAAAAATTCCTGTAACCTAAAATTTGGTAAGTGCATGAAATTATAATTATTCATTAAATTCTCAATTGTAGAAACAACAACGTTATTGTTGTATTTCAAGTGGGCACATAACATGTGAAGGGAGATAACGCTGGCACATTACATTAGTGCAACCCTTAAGTGCTCACTTGTGCTTGGGGAGTTCTGAATAATCTCAACATGACTTTTTTGTCATTTACAAAGATTCATTAGCTATCCACATCAATAAGAATGAATAGTTTATCCATTGGTTTTAATTATGGATTCAGCTTTCAATTTACTTGAGACTGACTTCTGGCAAAAGTTACTACAAATTAATCAGGGGAAACTGTTTGGGAAAACTGCCAACTTCTATCCAGGTGGCCTGTCTTTCAGCTCAGTGACTTTTTGAGGTTTTTTCAAAATCCATTTACTTTTAATTTTAAGATTCCCATCTTTGTCATAGATGCTCTGTTTTGTTGATATCAAAAATAAATTTACTTGATAAGTTTTCAAATCTGCACCTTTATCACTAGCAGCCAGTTACACCTTAAAACTTCAGCACATAGTAATATTGTGTCCTTCAGACTGTCATCAAATATAAACTCAATATATCTCAGATGTTTACTTATGGCCTAAAAAGTTGACTAGTTATGTAATGTTATCAGCAAAGATTAAGGTTTTTTTTAGAACAAGGTCAGTCTTTTGTTATCCTTACATCCTCATATGTGTGGTTTTAATGAATTAATGAAGCATTAAAATTATGAAATTAAATATAAAAAAAATTATGGCATTTCATTTTAAAATCTTAATTTAAGGTAACTCGATTATTCTGCAGGAAGGTAATAGGAAGATCGTGCAAGTATCAAATTCATTGACATGATCCTCATTCATTTCCCAAATTAAACATTTATAGCAATCGCAGTTGGTTTAAGGCGTGTACGATGTGGGATTATTAAGAGATACCAACATTTATTTTGGAACTCTTCCCAAATTTTGAGAGAGTGACAATTGCCTATTTTCCCCCAACCTAAAAATATCTAGAGCCAACACTGATAGTTAGGATGTAAGTAACTTTTTTATGCGTGTAATAATTAATAAGTTATAAACATTTTAAATTTCATTGCGGAAGGCATACAAAACAAAATCAACACTCAATTAAATTTGTTTTAACTCAGGAAGTATTATAAGTAAAATACATGATTTGGTAAAAACTAAGTGTTTGCCCTTGAAATCTAATTTATATGCAACATTTTTGATGGCTTTGTTTATCCCACTACATCATAATAGGACTTTTCAAGTATTTTATGCTCACATCATACCAATGGATTTTGCTTGAAATTATGAATATTAAACAACATTTCTGGCATTTGAATTTAAACTAATAACAAATTATAGATTTTATCAAGCTGAATATCAAATTATTTTTGTCAGATTAAAAAATAATTGGTAAAGCAAAAGTAAATGTATTTATATTATTATATGATCTCAATAATATACATTTCTTTAAAAAAGATAAGGATGATGCAGAATCAATCAAATTTGAAATAATAGAAATTAATGTTCCTGTAAGTTTTTAAATGTCATGTGGAAAAAAAAACAACTCATGTGCCAGTGATCCATTTTTTCTGTGCAAAATTTTATAATTCTTTTCTAAGCATTAACTCTAAACTACTGCATGATGTCTGGCAGATAGCTGTGCAACTGTGCAGCCATGCAGCTTAAAGGTAACTTTGCTTGTAACTATATTCCCTGTGCCACAAATGTTAAAACTTGGTCTAGACAATAATTTATTTTCTTCTGTTAGCAGTGGTAAAAATATTCTGTGATTGATTTTAAAAATCGACCATAATCAAATAAAACGTTGATGTAAGTAAAGAATACTCATTACAAGCCATTTATAATGTCAAATTGTTGTTGTTGAGCCTTCTCGTCCTTTAGAGACATCATCGGCGTCTGCACTTCCTCCTAGGACATAGGCCACCTACAAGAGACCTCCAGGCATCTCTATCCTGGGCCAGTTTCTCCAGGATCTTCCATTCATGGCCAATTCTCTTGATGTCTGCCTCCAATTCTCAGCGCCAAGTGTTTCTTGGACGGCCTCTTTTCTGTTTACCCTGTGGGTTCCATTTCAGGGCTTGCCTTGTTGTATTAGAAGCAGATTTTCTTAGTGTATGACCGATCCACCTCCACCGCTTTTGAAGAATCTCTTCCTAAATGGACTTTGCTTTGTCGACTGCCACAGTTCCCGGTTGCTGATTTTGTCTGGCCAGTGACAATTGTTGATGAAGGACTGGATTCTGGTCAGGTTTACAGCCGTTGTTCTCCATGCCTCAGCTCCATATAGCAGCACAGGTTTCAGCATAGCGTTGAAAATCCTTACTTTTAACTTGCTGCCTAAGTTGTTGGCGACCCAAACATTCTTGAGTTGCTGGTAGGCTGCTCTTGCTTTTCCTATCCTTATTTTGACGTCTGCATCTGTACCACCTTGTTTATCTAACATGCTGCCAGTGTAAACAAAACTGTCCACCTCCTCAAGGGCTTCTCCTTCAAGCATGATGGATGATGTCCTGGTGGCTTTAACCGTGAGGATTTTACTATTACCCTTGTGTATGTTGAGACCTATGTTAGCAGAAGTGGCTGCGAGGAATGTTTGTTTTCTCCTGCATCTGTTGTTGTGTATGTGCAAGGAGGGCAAAGTCATCAAGTAAGTCAGTGCGTGAAGTGACTTGATCATCAAGTTGATCCTACAAGTTCCTTTGGATGCCATTACTTTTCTGCTGTGTAGATGTTTTCATCACCCTGTCAATGGCTAACAGGAACAGAAAGGGTGACAGCAAGCAACCTTGTCTCACACCAGTCTTCACCTGGAAAGCATCTGTCATCTTCTGACCATGGACAACTCGGCAGTTTATCCCTTTGTACATGTTTCTGATTATATCTGTAATCTTCTGTGGCACCCCATAATGCCTTAGCAATCTCCACAGGGTTTGCCTGTCCACACTGTTGAAGGCTTTTTTGTAGTCAACAATGTTGACATAGAGCTGCGAGTTCCACTCTAGTGACTGCTCTAGAATGATGCGCAGTGTCGCTATCTGGTCAGTGCAGGATCTGTTGGTGCGATAACCAGCTTGTTGGTCCCGTAGCAGAGGGTCTACAGCGTTTTTTCATCCTGTTAAGCAGTACATGGTTGAAAACCTTTCTTGGGATGGACAGCAGTGTGATCCCTCTGTAGTTCGAGCAGGAGCTTAAATCTCCCTTCTTTGGGATCTTGATAAGGTATCCCTCTTTCCAATCGGAAGGCACTTGCTCCTCTTCCCATATCTTCATAAACAGAGGGTGTAGCATTTCCACACTGGTTTCCAAGTCCGCCTTCAGTGCCTCTGCTGGGATGCCATCAGGCCCTGCAGCCTTTCCATTTCTGAGTTGTTTAATGGCCCTCCTAATCTCTTCTTTTGTGGGACTACAGTCAATTTGCAGGTTATTATCTGCTGGTTGAATATCTGGGGGATTCCTTGGTTCTGGCCTGTTTAAGAGCTCTTCAAAAAGCTCCTTCCATCTCCCTCTCTGCTGCACATCACTTGCTATGTTGTTTCCCGTTTTATCCTTCACTGGTCTCTCTACCTTGTTAAATTTATCAGACAGCATTTTAATGGTATCAAACAGTTCTCTCATGTTCTCTGCTGTTATCCATTCTTTGTGTGCACGTTTCCTGTTTCCTAGCACTTCTTGGCATGTTGACTGGACTGTTTCTCTCACGCTTTGCCACTTTCCTTCGGTGGTCTTGTCATCAAGTATTTCGCATAAAGCTTGGAACTTATTGGACAGTGAAATCTTGAATTCTTCCTTTTTGGCTTGGTCCTTCAGGAGGGAGGTATTATACTGAGAATTACATGCTGGTTGCTCGGTATAATGTCTCTTTACCTTTAATTTTATCCTGGCCACAAGAAGATGGTGATCTGAGGCAACATCAGCTCCCCTCTTAACACGTACGTCTTTGAGAGATTGCGTGAATTTTTTACAAATGCATACATGGTCTATTTGATTCATCGTTCTCATGTCCGGTGAGACCCATGTAGCTTTATTTATTCTTTTGTGCTGGAAAATACTCCTTCCTATGACCAGGTCTGCTGTGGCACATAGGTCTGCAAACCTCTCACAGTTGTCGTTCATCTCACCTATCCCTTGTTGTCCCATAACCTCTTCATACCCTGTGTTGTTATAGCCGATCTTGGCATTGAAGTCTCCCATGAGGATGACAATGTTCCTCTATGGGCGACCCTGGACTATGGTCATCACTCAAATGTATTATTAGCTGGAGGAAAAAATGTCTCTTAGCTTTCATGCCTGCTTGTAATTACTGATAACCAGTTTTAAATTTGGTTACCATTGCTGGTAAATGGCTTATCCACCTAATAAAGTTTATTATTCAGATACGCCTTGCGGCGTAGCATAGGCTGCAGACTTGCTCATTGATAGTGCAAAGCATGGGAGTAAAGAACTGACACAAACAGCAGCACAAAGAAATGAAAACAACATGCGTGGACGCTGGGGGGGGACGCTGACCCAAGCAAGCATTGTTGGTCTTGAGACATGTGTACTGAGATTGTGGTTACCTGCCCACACCCTACACCACCCTCACTTGCCAACCATAAACTGTGATTTGTTGATCCGAGCAAGTTTAATTTGTCATGCTTATTTGCTCATGTATTGTGCTAGATAAATTTTATTTTGACTTTTTAGTTATATTGGTGGTTTTAAAAATACATTTTTTTCCCAGGTTGGGTGAGCTTTGTTTGTAGATTTAATTGACTGATGAGTAAACAGATAGATCAAGTTAAAGTCAACATTGAAACAATGCAACATTTTAAATAATTTATTTTTTGTGAGCATCTATTGACACTAAAGACATGTAGATAGGCACAATTTAAACTCAAATGGAAAAGTGGGGGGAGACCTTTTTTAAGAACTAAATTTAAATGAACGTTAATTACTATTTAAAAATTTAGCTGTGTGTTTTAGTTCTCAAGTGTTTTCTCTAATTTTGAGTCACTGGATTGTAGTTCACCATTATTTAAGGATTGCTGTGTTAAAAGCACTTCCTTTTTAACTTGTTGATGACATTAAAGGTCAGCCCTCTTTTAGTTCAGTTCCGTCTATAGTTTATGGTCGTGATCCTCCATCTTGTATTTGTTAAAAGAAAATAATTTTCAAAATATACAGTTATTCCATGCACATGTATTTTGTGAAATGCTTCTGATATTTTTTATAAGGTATTTTTATTTATTTAGTTTTAGCATCCTGCTACTTAAAAAAAAGTTTTTTTTTTTTTAAAAACCGAAAATGAATGTCTTAAACATTCAAATACTAAATCATCTGTTAATTTTGCTCAGTTATGAGATTGTTAATAAAATAAATTTTAAAGATCATGAGCCTGTGCTTGAAAATCTGAAATGCTGATTAATATTAAAATGAAACTTTTCTAGGCTTGAATCTGCTTGAGAATTCCTAATGACAACCTAACCCAATGTTTAGAGTACCTGAAAGATTGTACATGTCATTTGAAATTTATAGTACAATCACAGAGTTCATTACATTTATTTACAAAAATCTAAACTGTTTGTATAAACAGTCCCATTTCAAAAATATTAAATTTCTAAGATTCTTAATTACACACACACATACACACACAAGATATATATATATATATATATTAGGGCTGTTATCGATTAATTTAAATTTAATAGTTAACTTTTGAAAAATTACCGATTAATTAATCGATAATTTTGATTAAGTTACAAATAAGATGTATGAACCCGACCTCCTTAAGGTGAAAATTAAATTTCAAGGGAACTAACAAAAACAGGCAATTAACATTTTTAAATTTAAATATAAGAGCTTATTTTAAAGGTTACACTTTGAAAATCTTTTTTCTTAATTGAGAGGTTCTTACGTAAAAAATGCAAACTATTATTAATTACATGTATTTAAAATTTATTAATAAATCGAAAAAACTATTTAAAACAACCTCTTCAATTTAATCACTATTTTATCGATTAAAATAATTTTAATCGATAAAAATTTTTACCGATTAATCGAGAAATTAATCGATAATTTACGCAGCCCTAATATCCTAATATATATATTAGGGCCGCGGAAATAGACGTTTAATTTCTTGATTAATCATCAACAAATTTTCAAGATTAAAATTATTTTTTAATGTTAAATCAACCCATCACTTACAAATTATTGGTAGTTCAAAAGTAATTTTTAAAAAGCGGCTGATAAATAATAAATTTCTCAACAATTACACAAACATTTTGGTTTTAACCTTTTTACTGACGGGAATGTTCAAAATGTTAATAAAGTTTGCCTACAACTTCCCCTACTTATCAAATGAAATGAAATGCGTATCATGCTAATGGTAGTAATGGAGTCTGACTCAGAGACAGAAAATGACGACAGCTCTTTTAATGAATTACTGTGTTAAAAAATAGAGATGAAAGTTCATGAATCCATATACCCTCTACAATGGTGGAAACTTAATGAACACTGATATCTAATGTCATTCCTTGCCAAGACCATTTTGTGCATACCAGTTACCTCAGTTTCACATGGGTGATTGTTCAGCTTGGCTAGTTATATTGTCTATTAGACTTGAACCAAATGATGTCACCACACTTGTCTTTTTTTCGTAGTTTGTTAAAAGATGACATATAAAGGAGACATTCCAGTGTTATTTAGATTTTCAATAAGATCGTTTAATAAGTGTTACTTATGATATCATAAATTAAAATTTTTGGCTTTAATCGAAATCAACGATTTTTCAAAAGTTAGCAATTTAATTTAAATTAATTGTTAACAGCCCTAATATATATGTGTATATATATGTGTGTGTATATATATATATATATACACACACACACATACAAACAAATGGATGTCTGTTTGTCCTTTACTACATTACTTCACCATACATTTGATCACCATGAACCTTTGGAAAGTTTGTTAGTACACTCTCCAGCAAAGTTTGCTGGCATAAACATATTTAAAAGAAATATTTGCTCATTGGCCTGAGGTAAAAACTTTTATTCCTTCGTGCTACATAAAATAATTTTAAAATTTGCTTCCAGGATGGATCTTGACCAAAATTGGTACATTAAAAACTTGATTGCCCAAATTAAAATACTATAGGACATTGAACTCCAAATGTCTTCTCCTTAAAGGCCAGAGGCCCCAAATCCATTTTTCTTTAATTGTTTAAGACAATTTTACACATTTTTGACAAATTTCATGTGCCTGTATTCATCATGATCCAGATTAAAATCTGTAGGGTTGTGAACCTATCATCATGCTCTTATTTGGGCCAGGGGCCCATTAATGTTACTGTTTTCTTATAAGCAATATAGTTAGTTGGCTACCAACTGAATGAATATAGACCAAAATTGGTACACTATACCTTTATGACCCATATTAAAATACTATATGGAATAAAAATCCTAAATCCATTCCTGGCTAGAGTCCTTACCTCATTGCCCTTATATAAAATATCTTACAATAGCTTATAACAATAATATTGGTTACACGTGAATTGGACTAAAGTCAAAGTTTGTAGCCATGGTTTTTGTGGTGCATACCAGCAACTAAATGTAAATTAATTAAAAAGTTATTGCATTATTCATTTTATTCAAGGATGTTCTGGTAAATTCTGTAAATTAATATTTTTCTAGAACTCGTTATGTTTTTAACCTATTTCATTTGGACAACGGTTTGAGCAAGGATTGATCAAGGGGATCAGATTTTGTAAGCAAACGGTATCATATTGTGAAAAGGAATTCAAACCAGACCAGGATACCATTATGCAAAGGCATTTTTTGGGGTATTTGATCGGAAACCATCCAAGTATGGTATTGTGTCGGGTAATGTGATTCCACCATGATTCCATCAAGTGTCGGGTCATATCGAGGAAAGGGATTTGACCAGGGATGTGAACCCATCGTGCAATAGGCTCGTACTGTTTGGGGTACAAAATGGTATTCATAAGGCAGAATTTCCTTTCTTCTGAGATCATAGCAATCCATGATGGGTTGGCTAACTATAATGTTAAAGATGCCCATTTCTATCACTTCAAAACCCCTTTTCTTTTTTTATGTTTTAAATGTATGTGAAATGTGGGTATTATGTGTTTATTTCTATTTTTTAAGTCCTGCAATTGATACCAGATCACTCACTCTGTAAAGAATACTCATTTTTTTTAATGTGTTAGTGATTTTGAATGCTCTCTGTAGCCAGCATGTCTACAACTTTTAAAATGCTGTCAGTTTTATCAGTGTTTTTATTTATAAATTGTTTAATTTCACTTGTTTCAGTCAACCTGAAGAAGTCTAAGCGAATTATTGTAGAAGTTTCATTTTTAAGAATTCGACCAGAAAGCATTAGAATAAGCTCCATGGAAAAAGTGGCGTTATGTTTTTATTTTATTTAAAGGTTTCAATTTCCTTTTCAAAATCTTTTTTATTATTTTTTTATTTTTATATATTTCAGACAAAGAAAGTTTGTATTTTAATTAGTATTCAAGAACCAGAAGTGAGAGGATATAATCTCACTATGCATAAATCTATCTGAAAGATGGAAGCTCTTTCAGGAAAACTGACACTTAAAGTACCTTTCTTCTTTTCGGTAAGTTACTTGATGTAACTTTTAAATTTATCCATTATTATCAGTTTTTTGTCTGAAAGTTAGATACACTTAAAGAATTACTATTTTTGTTGATTGATTTTGTTTTTATTTGTTGGTTTGTAAATTTTCTTAGCAGTCAATATTTAATGTACTTGTCAGACAAGGAACTTAATCCTTTCAAAAACCTAACATTTTAGAATCATATCTGTGAGCCTAATTTATCTAGGTTATATGTGTAAGCATGTATTCAGCAGCCAGGAAGTAAAATCCAGATTGACTATTCAAAAATGAAAAAAGATTATCTGTCTCAGCAGGACAGCCTACTTAATAATAATACTTGTATACAGGAAATATTTAAGTATAAGACACAATTGTCCTGGAACAGTGGTTCTTAAATAGTGGTGCGCAGCCACCAGGGGGGGTCCGTCAAGGGGGGCTCGTTTGACCTCAGCAGAGGTGTACTTACAACAATCTTATAGACAAATAATACTATTAACAGTTGCGAGGAGGGCACGAAATGTTTTCTCCTTCCTAGGGGGGGGGGGGGCATGACAGAAAATAATTGAGGCGCACTGTCCTAGAACGACACGCCTCACATTTTATACAAAATTTATTTTAAACATTTATTTTAAATTTATCTATGCCAAAGATCTTTGAGCCAAAAATTCTGTAGTTTAGGAAAACAAACTTTGGTACAGATCTGTTATGTCCCATGTTTTTTAGTTATTTCAAATTTGAAAATTACAATAAATAAAGCATTCAGTTACTATAATTTTATTATCAAAAGTTTACTAGCGTTATGTATTGTCTTAAATTAAATGGAAAAGACGTAAACAAGGTAAGGATTAGCCTGACAGGACGTAACAAGACCGCTGTTTTGTTACATCCTGTCAGGCTAACCCTTACCTTGTTTACGTCTTTTCCATTAAATTTTTTATAAGCCTGATTGCAGTCTCATCCCTCATTTTGTATTGTCTTACCATATTAAGATTTTTTTTTCTAATTATTTTTAAAATGTCTGTTTTTTTACATATGATAATTAATTTTTTTTTTAAATTGAACATTTTTTTTAAAAAGAAAGCTTGTGCTCATATTTGTGTAGTGTTTATTATAGCAATGAGAAAATGAGATTAAACATTTTTATATTCAAAACATTTTGAAAATTTTTCAGTTTATCACAGAGCTTTAAGACCAAAGTATTATAATATTTTAATCAATTGTATTTCTTACAGAGCAGAACCTACACTGATGTGTGGTGTGTACTTTATACTGGAACAAGAACACACAATCCTCGGATTGAAGTATTTGAAAATGAAAGTGCTGCCAAAGAAACTAATGCAAAATGTATGAAAGTAATTTACATTTATGCAGCCAAGTGGAAACAATCTGACCTAAGGGATAATTCTTTTTCCTTTGTTAGCAAATTAAGTCGACCTCTGGTTTGTTGGGCCTCATCAAGAGAAGACCTTCAGAAATGGATTAGTCATCTGTGCATTGTGTGTCGTGAATTATTTGACACCAAACATATTGTTGGCATGAACAATGTAGGCCATGTTGATGTCAATGCAGTTGCAAGTAATGGAGAGGATATGACTATGAATACAATTTACCAAACCAGTCAAGATGACCACAATGGTGAGTTCCATAAATTTTCAGTGAATTTATCTGATTAGATCAATATTTATGTCTTTGACAAAGTGAACTCCCTGTTACCGTTTGTCTTTGTTTTTAACTATATTTTTAGGAAAAAAAACTATATAATTTGCCCTCTCAGACAGTAATATAAGATTAAGTCTTATGTAATGGTTATGATTGACCTGCCAAGTAGGATTTGGGTACTGATCTCCACACAAATCTTCTCCTAACATGATAAGTAGGCTTCCCTTTGAATGTCAATGGAAGGCAAGGATTATAGAATAAAACCCTGACAAAATTTTAAATATTTAAGTTGGAAATTTCAACAGAGTTGTCTGAAACTAAATTTAATTTTTTCCCCTTCAGGTGAAACTATTCAATTTTATTAATACAAAGTTCACTTAGACTGCAATTTGCACCACAACAAATCATGATTTGGCCAAGTTGAAATGATTTCTAAAAAAAAATAATTTAAGTCAAGGATAAAACTTTTTCCTTAATGGCTATGAAAATGATAAAAAAAGAATCTAATAATTGATATGTATGACAGTTCTAGTTACTGTTGTCTAGGTATTTGATTCTGCTTAACTCTCAGCCCACAGAAACACATTTCCCTAGAGCATGTCTTTTTATTGAACAAAGCAAACCATAATTCAAAATCAAATGGGCCAGAAGTTCATGAAGTTACTCTACACCGATAAACAATAAAACAAAACATTATCTTAGGAGAGCTCCTGGGGGTCATTTAAGAGGTTGTCAACCACATTTTAATTGTTTGGTGGTTTCATTCCTTTTCATTCAAAATTATTCCTTACTTTCTGATGTTCAGTGTCTTTATGTTCAACTCTGATCACATGTTGATTCTCATTCACTGGCATCCAACCACACTACAGACTTGAAACCCACAACTAAATTTTGACACATTTTTCTTACTTTAAAGTAACAATTTTTTATACATATATATAATTTTTTATTTTTAGCCTCAGATCGTGTCTTTATGGTGATTGCAGAAGACAGTGAAGATTGCAAGCGTATTGGTCTTAAAGGTTTATACAAACTTGTCCTTAGAGCTGAAAATATTGACATCTATAATGTGGATACTGATGAAATTGTAGTCAGCTGGTCTCTCTTTGAAATAAAGAAATATGGCTATGCCAGAAATTATTATTATTTGATAGCTGGTGCAAAGGCTCGGACAAGTGATGGAAGATTTTCCTTTTACACAGGACTGGGAGACAAAATAACTGAGTTGTTACTGATTGAGGCTAACAGGTTACGAGAGGAATACAAGGACCAAATAGAAGAGATGAAAAAAGCCCATCCTAATGGTATTAACATTGACATTGAAGCCCCATCCACATCAACAGATGATCCTTATGCAAATGTAGACAGAAAACCTCCTCCAACTAAGCCAAAACCAAGTTTAAAATCTGATAAAAATGAAACATATTCAGTTGTAAATAAACATACTTCAAGCAGCGAGAAAGTTAAGTCAAGTAAAGATTCTGATAAAAAAGGAAAGGGAAAACAGAAAAGTAAAACTGGCAATACAAATGAGAGTCAAACAGCAAATTCGACCAATAAAACAGAATATCAAGATATCCATGATATTCGTAAAAAGAAGCAAGCTGATAAAGCTTCGAAAAGCAATGAAGAACCAGTATATTCTCATGCTGCAAAAGCGGAAAAAAAAGGAATAAGCGGTAGAGATGTAACACACTCAGAGGACTATCAACAGGCTCCTATAATTATTCCTCCTAAATGGGAAATAAATGGACAGGATGAATCCAATAATAATGTATATGATCACTTTCAACGTGGAAAATCCAAACAGGGGAGTCATGAAAATGTTTATGGCTTAGCGTCTGCCACAACTCCGCCTGAAGCTCCATATAAAAATGGTGTTGACAACCCTTATGAAGATACTGGGGCAAGCCCATATGAATCAGTTGGAGGCCGTTAGTCCTAAAAGAAAGTTTAAGTACATGCTATCTTTGTAGTTGACATTAGAGCTAAAGCCATATAAAGCTCATTATGTTATTTTAAAACTAGTATTGAAATATGAAGTTTGAAATTTGTTATCTCAGTCTTCATGCAGAGTTCATCAACCTTTAACTTAAAGAGATAATCACCAATGAAAATAAATTAATTTTAAACCAAGAACTAAGTATAGCTTGCAATTTTATATCCCTTTAACTTGAATTTCCTCCTAAAATATTTTCAATTTAGACTTTTTGGGCAAGTTTTTAAGATTAATGACTAAAAAGCATTGCAATAAATGAAGGATCAAACTATGATCTATCAAACTATGGCTGAAAGAAGTTATCCCTAAACAATGACAGCAGCATAAATGAAAAGACATGCAATTTATCTTCTTAAAAATACCAATTAATGCTCCTTGTCCATCCCCTCCCTTTCTAGTATGTCACTGACACTGTTACAAAATGTACTGAATATACTGAACTTTGAATATGCCCCTTTTACACTGCATATTTATTATAACATCAATATTTAACTCCCAAATCTAAAAAAAGTATGCATCAATAGAACTTGTGGTATTTTTAAGAATCTCATTAAATTTAAAGCTGATATTGGGAATTTTATCCAATAAATTACGTTGATAGAACCGAATTTTCTTTATGACATTGTATTAACATTTAAAAATAAAACTCTTATTTGTTGTGCCTGATATTTTACATTTATCATAATATTTAAGTATTTTGGAGACTCACGCAGCAAAATGCCAAAATTAAACAACTCAGTGCCCACTTAATTTACATTATAAACATTTAATATATATTCATTAATTTAAAGTGCTACAAATTAATGTTTGATTTGGTCTGTTATAGAATAGTGTTATGACTTTGAAATATCAACAACAAACAAATTAAAAACTGTCAGAAAGTTATTTTAAAATTATTTAATGTATTTGTACCACTCCATGGTTAATTATCCCCCCGTGTATATACAAAATAAAGATTGCCCCTGGAATTCAGAAACAATATTTTTATTTTGGTAAACTTTGACCATTTCCTCCAAATACTGATTGTCTGAAAGCCTATAATTATACTATAAGTAAACAAAGCAAACAAATTTTGATGTGCCCCATATTCAGCTACCCACCAGTTTTTGTTAGATGTATTTCTTTGCTGAACCAAAACTTTGTAATGCAGCATACCACTTCTTGAACTTGAACACAGTCATTTTTAGCCTGAGCTTGCATTTACCTACATCTTTATCAAAATGTTCAACCTTATCCTTCTTTTTTTAAATCTTACTCAAAAAGAAATCTTTAAAATTATTTTTTGTAACCCAGATTTTTTTTTATTGTAGTTAATCTGCAAACATGTTAAATGGCTGTGTTTATGATGACTTGGTTTTTCTTGCATAGTCTTGAGTCTGCAAATTTATAATATTCATTGATCATATGTAAATCACTTACAATAGGTTTAAATATTTTACATGTAATTAAACTGTTGAATATTGTTGCTAGTATTACTGGTGTAAAATAATTTGATTTTGTTATAAGTTATAATCTTGTATAGAACAATGATAATTTAAACAAATCATCACAAGAATAATTTAATGAACATTTTAATTATGTTGTATATATTTTTTAAAAAATTCTTAATATTCTTTTAATAAATTAAAGTTATTTAAGAACCTCTCATGTAATCAAGAATGTTTGCATAATACATATGTTAGTAAGTTTGTCATAATTACCACTCAAGGGACACACACCATTATTTAGTTTACAGGATGTTATTTTTTAATGATTTTTTTTTATAAAATACACCAATGAATTCAGGTCTTACATGTAGTAGTGATATCTTCTAGTAAGCCTATGAGTCCATGTCTCCCGAGTCATTTAGGACAAATTAAAATACAAGATAAAACTATTATTACATTTCACTATGCACCCTTTTTCTTGTATTTTCATTTTTATATTACTGGTGCCATGCAATGTGGTTTCTTCCTCATCAGTCAATATATATTATCAGCATTTTAGTAGCATTCTTGTTCAATATTATGGAAGATGAGAAATATTGTATATCTGAATTTATATGAAATTGCTCAAAAGTATTACAAATAATGTGATACACTCCTTGTCTCATAATGGGCAACATTTAAATACATTTAACTATTATTGTAAACAATGTCTCAAGGTCATACTGGAATTGTGTAAATGAAATGTTTTGTTGTATTTCATTATTAATTACGCATTTATAAAAATCAAATGTGGAAAACATCTGTCAAAGAATGCTAATCAAATGTTTCAACAGTCCTTAAACACCACCATAAAATGTAAGTGCTTCCATAGAATTTATCTATTTAAAACAAATATCAGCAATAGTCAGTGTTATAAAGTGCTTTAAGTACCACTTAAACAAAATAAAAATACTCTAACATTTTTATTTTAATCAGAATTTTAAAAATAAATTACATTTCCTGCCTATGTTTTATATTTATTTTAACTCCTAGGAAATAATATATAAGTGTATATTAGAAATATTAACAATAATTATAATTATCAATGATTCTCTACAGATTTTAAATTGATTTTAATTACCTTTTAAATTACAGTAAATGTTATCATTTCAGAAATATATATTTTGTACCCCCTTTATCTTTCTAGCTAAAAAACACTGCAGTGTTGTAGTCATTAGTTTATACCATACCTTGAACTTGACATATTTGCCATTTCCATAATTATATAATTTTTTTCTCTTTACATTGCATTGTAAACATTATATCATTTATTATGTTGATGGATTTTGAAATATTAAATATATCACACTCCAGTGTTATCTCTTAGGGGCCATATTTAAAGTATGTCATGCTTCAGGGGGGAGGGGTTTGTAAGAAAGTGTGACAGGGAGGGGGCGGGGACTGGCCATGTGTGACATCTTGGTGTTTTATATTAAATTTTAGTTATTTTGTTAACAATCCAACTTTTTTTAATGAAAAGTGTGACGTATTTTGNGGTAAAAAGGATAAAAAATAGTGTGATGGCCCCTTATGTATAGTTCTGTTTTTTTGTAAATAATATTTTTCAAGCCCAAAGCATTGTTTTATTTTTTTCTGTAAAAATTATGAGGCATCTTATTAATTATTACCATTGAAAAAATAAAATTGAAAAACATTTTTTTTTTCATCTTATTACTCTTGTTCTATGTTACGTTTTAACTTATAACTTATACACAAAGTCAGATGTGAAGTTAAATGTCTCTGATTGTTTATTTGGTGTGTGACTAAAGTTTTTTGTTTTGTCTGAAAAGGAGAAACTAAAAGTTTATGCTCAATGGTCTATTAAATTAGAGTGGAACCTTGCTTGCATATAGCTATAATGTGAAATTTTAAACTGTATGGGCTCCAGATAACAAATTAACATTATTTATACTGTAATTTTTTACGATAATGCATCTAATTTCAGCAACATAGTTAATTATAAGAACACACTTTTTATTGCTTATATGGAGATTCAAAAGTAAGTTTGAAGTTGCGCCCAGTAAAAATTAGTTCTTTGTAAAGTAATTATATAACATAAATCCTCATTTGTGCAACAAAACTAATTACTGAAACTTATGGTTCACGTTAAAGAACATTGTTGTAAAAAAAATTTAGTGATTGAATCTCAAGCAGGACCTTTTTCTATTAATCCACTTAATCCACTTTGTTAAATATTGTCCAGGAACTGATTTTCTTAGTTTCAGAAAAGTCTTTGACTTAACCAAAGCTACTACATCTGCACCACAAGTACAACCTTCTTGGCACTATCATTTGCATCAAAAGATGACTGAGTTCTGAGGTTGCTTACTTGAGTTATGAGGTGAACCATAAGTGTAAGTAAATGCAATTAAAGTAGTTGTTATGCAGACAATGGGACTGGTGTCTTGATTTGCTGTGTTGATTCACATACTGTTAAATGCTCTGACTCTAGCCACCACAACTACTGGAACCAAATGGCAATATTGCTGATCACTGGAGGAAGTTTAAGCAGTCCTTCCAGATATACATTTTACAAGATAGCAAGAGGACTTGACACAAAAGACAAGAAGCACATACTTCCAAAACCGGAACAAATATGTCATTACCAAGCATCACAAATCATTGAGTGAAGGGGGAGGGTCAACAACAACAGTAACAAGATACGGGAGACAGGTAAAGTCACCAGCATGATATCCAGATAAAGACAAATGAAGCTACACAGCGGTTAGAAGTGACATTCAGTGTTAGAATATGTGTGTATATTAACATGTTTGATGTTTTACTTGCATTGTTTGCTTAGTGCGATTTGTTTTTGTTTAGAAGAGAGATGCTGTGATTATATTATTTGAACATGCAGAACAAGATGAATGAGTTCAGATCAGAGGCTGTACGCTTGAGTTTTGAGGTGAACTCGGAGGGGCTATTATGCAAAGCAAAGGCAATAAAGTAGTTGTTACGCAGACCACAGACTGGTGCCTTGATTTGCTGTGTTGATTCACAGTTTTACTATTACAAGCATTTTTTTGTTAAATTATTTGATTTTTAAAACATGGATGTTAATTCTTTTTTATACTGTGTTGTTTCTAGATAATTATTTCAAAGCCTGAATCATCCCATATATCACTTTTTAAAAAATTGTTTAATTAGGGTACTTATTGTTCATTACCTTATTTTGCATAGTATGGCTAAAAAAGGGGGGGGGGAATAATTCATTATATTTTTTTTCTTCATTTGATTATGTAAATTCAATATGCCCCCAATTCTGGTACTTTATGAATAGGAATCTTCTGTATTACATGTAATCATATATTTTTGTAAAAATTATCTACATCATAATTATTTAGTATTTTTAAAATTAATTCTACATCATTATTTAGTATTTTTAAAATTAATTTTTTAATTTTTAATTTATGACACAAAAAATGAATCCAATAACTTACTCTTTTAAAATGTTCCAACACATTACAAGTCTTAAGAGTTTAACATCTATTGCTAGTCTAGAAATTAGACTCATGCCTGATGTTATTGTAGAAGAAAAAAATCCAAGCTACATATTAAAATTAGTTATTTCTTGATGCAGAGGTTTTGTTATACATTTAATATAAAAACAGTAATTATTTTTTTTAAATATTAAAACTGATTATGTCTAAGGAGTGTAGGGTGTTTGACATCTACCATTGTGTGATGTTGGTTGAAGTAAATTTGAGCCAATTAGTGTGACATGACATCAATAACATATTAAGATATCCCCAAAGTAAAATTACCCCATTCTTTGAACATTTTTTTTTGTTTCCAGGTTATCAATAATATCATTGTTTTAGTTTACATTATTTTTTTTAAAAAAATACTCTAATTTTTAATGGATATCTTCAGATTGATCCAGTGATACATATAATAGTCAGTATTCCTATATATTTTTAGCATTTTGACACATAAGGTGTATCAGTTGACTTAGAAGAATTCTAATAATTTGAAGTTATAGAAAGAAAATTAAAATTGAATTTAAAGAGAAAAATGTTTGTTAAATGATATTCCTTTTTCAAATTATGCACATTGCATGTATCTATATATTGTATTTTTTTAGTTCTGAGTTTTTGTGACATAAAAAATTATAAAGGAGTCAAGATCAATCAATGTTTAATATCAAACAATTGTATAATAATATCAACTTAATTTTTTTAAATGGGGAAAATGATTTTTTATGTCACCAAATATTTTAAAGCATTTCAAGAGACATATTATTATTATTTTATTTTTAAACATTGTGTACAAATTCAAAGATTGGTAGTGGATATGCATTTAAAATAAATGTTGAACTCTTGAATGACTTTAGTGAAATGCATATGATTTTAGCCTTTCATAACAAATACCTTACATAATAATTCTAAGTGTTTGTGTAAATACATTTTTGGAGTAATTTACTAAAATAATCAAAGCTTACATTAAGAAATGTAACAAAAAAGGCAATTGTTGAAAGAAACAAGTCAAATTTTTAAAGATGTTAAAAATGTTTTTGAAAGACAGCTTAATCACATTCATTGACATGTAAACTGAGTCCAAAAAACATTAAACCACATGTGTACCAGATTGTGTGTAAGATTCATACAATGTTAGGTTTTGAATATTAAAAGTAAAAGTAAATTGTATATTATTGTTCAATTTATACTTTTATCACTCCTGTAATAGTTATTTATCACAAGTAAATTATGACAGTTACTTATGCAACATTTAAGTTATAAGATAAAATGTATCTAATAACTACAATAATTTTTGGTAAATTATATATCAATATCAGTGTTTAATTCATTCAATACATCGAAAATAAGATTTTGTATATTTATAAAAATTTTATGCACCTGTAATAAAAAATGATTTCAATCAAAGCTGTATAATTACTTACTTGTCAATAAATATTTTAAAATAAAATCTTTAATTTTAAATGTTAAAGCAGGCAACTGAAAAATAAAATTTAAAAAGCACTATCAGCTTATGCTGTGATATTCCCTCCCCCCCCCCTTTTTTTTTTTGGTGGGGGGGTAAACATTTTATTATTCAAATTTGGATACTTACAATAATAAACAACGTTCAAGTATTAATTTATATTTAACCATAAGTATAAGAATTGTATTAATCCTTGCGTGGCTTTTAAATTCAGATATGACAAAACCAGAACAACAAAATAAGCAACAAATGTGTTATAATGAAATCATAAGATTTTTCAGTGAACTAACAAAAAAGAATATGGAATATGGGAGCCTAGATATAACTTAAATATATAAGTAGTTTTCTACTTGTTGAACATCAGGTATGGCTAAGTGATTTTCTTTGATTATATTTAATTTTTTTTTTATATTTTAAAATTTCTTTTAATAAATTGTTTTATTGGAAATTATTGTTATAGCCTTGATACCAGTATGATAGTCT
>MUZC01001178.1:887243-899745 GCA_002072015.1 Radix auricularia | reverse complement strand
TACTTCTATTTCAATATATCTCCTAACAATATTATATTTTCAAATTGAATTCAATTAAATACTTAGCTATGGGCAATTTAAAAAATGCCATAAAAGGCCACAAAATGTGAAGGAACAACATTGTGAAAAAAGTGATGAGGTCTTAGGAAAAAAAAAACGTATTTTTTTAACCACTTTGGATAAAAAGATGATCTTTATGTTATTGTTAATCATCAAACAATTTCTATACAGTTGTAATACATTTAAAAAAAAAATTAATTTGAAATTTTCATCAAAATGCCTGAAATTTAACGTTATTTAACTTTTTTTTTTTTTTGGTGCTAAAATGTTTTGAAAATAACGCAATAAAACAAATCAATTGCCTGTTTTTATTACTTCCCTTGAAATTTTCAGTTTAATGACGTCATACATCTTTATTTTTAGCTTTTAAAAATTATCGATTAATTAATCGGTAATTTTTCAAAAGTTAACGATTAAATTTAATTTAATCGATAACAGCCCTAATATATATATATCTATATCTTTAACAGTGTATTAACGGTTCAAATCCAGCATCAGTTTTCTAGGCTGCTGTTCCACTTTGTTTTGTTACGTTCTGTCAGGCTCTTTTATACCCGTTTACATACTAATTTATAAGCCTGATTGCAGTCTCATCCATCCACATTTTGTTCCACTCTGTATCCATGCATCCGTACCATATCCTGTCATGTGTTCAAGCAAGAATCAACATCTTGGTCTTAAGTCGCACATATTCCAAAGGATTCTAAACTCTCTTGAAAGAAAACGGCTATGGGCAAAGGAGATGCTGACCATGTAAATAATGTAATAATGCTAGAAAATTTGCAATGCTTGTTTGACTGCAAAACAGGTGGTGCACCAAGAGTGACCAAGAAGTGAAAATACTTTATATAGTAATCTAAAAATACTATGTATCAAGTGGAAGTATAGTTATTTATTATTAGGCTTCATCATGCTTGCATTTCATTGCCATAGATTTAGTTTAGCCCTGTCTTAACAAAAGTCATAAGGGGCCGTCCATAAATGACGTCACGCACCTAGGGTGTAGGGTCCACACATTTGAGACAGTATGTGACTAAGGGTCGGGGGTGTTTGAGAAATATGACGTCACATCAAAACTCACAACTAAATTATAAATAAAGTTTCCAATTAAATATTTGATTTCTTATAATTTATTTTAAGACTATTATTTTACATGGCTTCACGCGTTTTTCTCGCCCGTCATAAACTGTCACAAATCTCGGAGCCCCTTCCTCTAATATCGTAACACGCATGAAGCCATTAAAAACGTCATTAAATTGTAAATAATAAAATATTGAAGTGGGACTTTTATTTAAAATGTGCGTTTTTATGTGACGTAAAATTTTTAAACACCCTCCCACTCGGTCACACATCGTCAAAGATGCGTGACCCCATCGCCCTATGGTGGATGAAAGGGGTGAGATGAGCGGGCTAAAGCCAGGCGCTCCAAGCCCAAGGATTTAAATTAGGGCTGTTATCGATTAAATTTAATTTAATCGTTAACTTTTGAAAAAAATACCGATTAATTAATCGATAATTTTGTTAAAGCTTAAAATAACGAACTATGACTTCAATAAACTGAAAAGTTGTTTTTGAAACGCAGTTTGCAATAAAAATAAGTTAAACAACGTATTAAAGTTTAGGCACTTGGATGTAAACTTCAAATTAATTTTAAAATATAAAAGTAATACAGTTGTAGGCTATAGAAATTGTTGATGATTAACAAAAACATAAAGATCATCTTTTTATCACAAGGGGTTCAAAAGTTATGATTTTTTTCTAAGACCTCATAATTACTTTTTCCCTCTATGTTGTTCTCCTTCACATTTTGTGCTCTTTTAGTGCATTTTTTTAAATTCCCATAATTTAAGTATTTAATTTAATTAAAAAAATATAATACTGTTTGGAGATATATTTAAATTTAAGTAGTTCAATGTAATGTCAATTAATTTAAATTTTGTTATTGTTAATTAAATAAAAACAACGTTTTTTTAAAAATTTCATTGTACTTATAAAACAGGTTATTTTAAAGTTTACACTTTCGAAATCTCTTTTTTAAATGGCGAAGTTTGTACTTTAAAAAACAAAGTATGATTAATTATTATTTATTAATAAATAGAATAAGAATTTTCAAACATTTCTTTAATTTTAATCACTATTTTATCGATTAAAATAATTTTAATCGATAAAGAAATTTACAGATTAATCGAGAAATTAATCGGTAATTTCCGCAGCCCTAATTTAAATGTTATTATAGTCTGTAATAAAGATGGGAAAATGTTTGTATGAATCCCTGAAAATGCCTTGGACAGTCGTACGGTATTGCTGCAAATATTAGTAGGAAGTATAACTGATTCTAGGCTATTCTTCGTGAGAAATGTTGTGTTGCTCATTATGTGCCGTTCACAGCTCATTCCTTTAATTTGGTTGGGAAAAGTGCAGCATGTTGTCCTGCTGAAGACAGATTTCTTTTGTCTTCTGCAAAATCTTTATAGCTGGATTGTTGTGTCTACTCAGCGTTGACAGGTACTTCAAATACACATGAAACTGAAACCTGTTAAAGTTGTAAGGTATTTTAATAATTGATACCTTGAGAAGAGTGCATCACTGATAGGTTCTCACGAAAATCAGCCACATGATTGTTGACTTGAATCAGAAGGTTTTCGGCAGTGGCGGCGTTAGGTAAGCGCGGGGCCTAGTGCCAGCAATGACCTCGCGGGGCCAGAGTAGTAGTAAAGATCGCTAAGCACCAGTATGCTATGGTATTTAAAAATATGAAATATCTTGATTATTGTGTAATTTTAATACCGCGTGTCATCTTTTTATTAAATTATTACAAGTTCTACACGTTCTACCATCCACTATTTGGTTCTACATGCATAGGCTATTAACCAGGACGAGACATGTTCAGGACCGAAACGCGGGGCCTGGGGCAGTCGCCCCAGTTGCCACCCTCAAACGCCGCTCCTGGTTTTCGGAAAGAACTTGAACAACTGGAAGTCGCAATTTTACTTGACATTTGGGAAAGAATTTTAGAAAGATTTCAGATGACGAATGTATCTCTTATCTTATCTTCTTATCTTAAATGTCACAGACGCTCCTTCTGTACAGAAGATTATTGCGTCCTACGTTTATCTATGGTTTGTGTTTAGTCCTGTATTCTTGTTAGTATTAGAGTTTTAAATGATGATAAAGTGTTGGCTTTCCTGGTTTCTTCAGGCAACCCAATCCAAGCCCCAATACCAGACGGGAAGAAAGAAAACGTGTGTGTGTTTGTTCTTGCATGCGGAATAAGAAAGTTGTTTTTTTTATCCGTATGTCTATCTGAAGGTTGATAAGTTATGTTTGTGTTGTATTTCTAAATTAGAATTAATTGCTTTATGTATAAATACTATTTTACTCTTGGTTCTTCTATCCTCTAGTGTTTCAAAGTTTAATGATTTAACTAATGATGTTACTCTTATGAGTTTTGACTATTCTCCAGTAGAGAATCTGGCAGCTCCTTTTTTAATTTGTTCTAGTTTATCAATGTTTTCTTTGGTGGAAGAACCGAAAATAGCTTTGAATTCAGCCATGCCTAAACTTTTAAGTCTCTCATTGAGTTTGTTAAAAGACAGCATTCTTAATTTGATTCCTATAAAGACAAAGGAAAGGACAAGTCCGTGGAAATAAGAGAATAAACAATCTTCAATACTATAAAAAAGAGAGAAAGTTTTAGTTTAATTAATCTTTATGGGGGCGCGTTCGTAGCCACGAATCAGTGTAAGTCGGGGTGAGACTGTCGTAATCGGAGGACTACCTGTATACAGTGGCGTCACTTGGGGGTGCAGTGGGGGGCGGGCCGCCCCGGCTGACCATCAGGGGGGTGACACCATAATGTAAAATTCTCTATGTTCCCGTTATTTGGCACTGGAAAATAGGAGGAGTTCTATGGATTAAGTCGTGAGGTGTTGACACCATAAGCTACCGCCCCGGGTGACATCAGCCCTAGTGACGCCTCTGCATGTATATAAATATGCATAAAATGCTTATACACCTTTAATTGATATAAATACAACAAAATATTAACTCAATATTAAATCAATGGCGGATTAAGCGGGGGGCTGAACGGGCTAAAGCCAAGGGCCCCCGATGATTAAATGGGAATTGTTTGCATGAATCCCTGAAAATATCATTTTAAAAAAAAATTAATAAAATTTCATCTATTTATCACGAGACAATGTCAAAAAGTGTGTATTACCAAAAATCGTCATCGTTTGTAAAATTATCTAAAAACCTTTAGGCAGAAAAGACGAAGCCTAGCTAAGGAGAGGAAAAAAGATATGCTTGCAAAAATTATGAATACGAAACTTCCACTGTTAAAAAAAGTTCTTATAAGTTATAAGGATAGTAAGCGTTATAAAACTCTTTGTATTCGTGGCTTTGCATTCTGTACCATGCAAGAATGAACCGTTTGGCTCACCGAGCAATTGTAATTACATTTGAATACTGAAACTATTGTGTCAGTTTGACACATTTCTTGCTGAACATATCAACGTGGAAAAAAGGACTTGAAAGCATGTCTTATACTTATATTTCCTGAACTATCTGTGAAGAGTTGATTGAACAGATTGGCCAAAAGGTATTGTCTGCTATAGTTGCTGAAATAAAATCTGCCAAAGAACTTCTCGACATCTATAGATTCCACGCCAGATATTTTGCATGTGGACCAGTTTAAATCGATCATCCGATATGTTACACAATCTGGTCCTGTTGAGGGATTCATCAGTTCATACCAATGTATTCACACACTGAATCAGAAATTGCCAAAATTAGTTTTAGTTTATGGAGGAAAATGATATTCAAATTCAAGATTGTTATGAACAGTTATACGACAATGCTACAATATTAATGGGGAGTATAAAAAAGTCCAGGCTATCCTTAGTGAGAAGTGCAGTTTGCTCATTTTGTTTCCGTGCACAGCTTATTCCCTTAATTTGGTAGGGGAAAAGTGCAGCATAAGATTTTCCTGCTGTTGCCAGATTGTTTTTGCTTTCTGCAGAATCCTTATATCTGGCTTGTTGCACCTCCTCATCGTTGGCAGGTACTTCAAAAACACATGAAATGGCTACCTGTTAACAAAGCCTTGTCTGACACAAGATGGTCAGCTCGATATGATGGTGTAGCGTCTGTTAATAAATCATATCATGAGAATATTGCAGCACTAGAAAAATTTGCAACTGACGAAAATAAGCCGCGTGACAGTCGACTTGAAGCAGAAGGATTTTGGAAGGAACTTAAAAAACTGGTAGTCGCTATATGACATGAAATTTTGGAAACAATCTTAGAATCATTTCAGAAAACGAATTTATCCCATTCAAGAGCGAGAATTATCTTTGAATTCAGCCATGCTTTTGTTGAAAGCTCTCCATCAGTTTGTTAAAAGACAAGATTCTGAATTCGGTTCCTATGAAAAAAAGGGAAGGGCAAGTCAATGGATAAAAAGTATAAGCATTCTTCAATACAATCAAAACAGATCATTAAAGTGGGAGTTTGATGATGGGCTATCAGCCGAAACGTTATCTTCCCAAAGACAAAAATTCAATGTTGAGGAATTTCTTGTGATCATTGGCAAACTTTCTTCAACCCTACAACATCGATTATGCGCAAATAAAGACACTTGACTTTTTTACAAACCTAACTGAGCTTAGCAATGACGATGGACAGCAGCCAAGTCAATTGAAGAATATACATCTGATTTCAAAGACTGCTTTCCTTCATAATTAGTACAACTTTCAGAACGCTTCTAAAATTATTGTACAGCCCCAGGGGTCAGGGTCATGAACAAAGAAATAGCACAATGTGAAACTCAAAACAAATGCACAGAGCTAAAAAAAATTGTTGCTGTTTCTGAATGAGCAAAATTGTACACAGTCATTTCCTAATGTACACATCGATCTTCGCATCTGTCACACTCAATGATGACATCAAACTGAAGCGGAGAGAGTTTTCAAAGTTGAAGTTGAAAATAATTTTAAAAATGGAGTTAGAAGTTCCATTGGGGGGGGGGGATGAATTAGCTCTCTCTAATGGGCATTGCAAAAGAATTCGTAGGGTCACTTAACTTTCCTGACTTTATATAGATAAATTCACCATTAGAAAGGTTCCAGGTTAAAATAAATAATTTAAAATATTTTAATGAATGTTGGATTAACTTTAGATTAATTAAGTTGACTTCTATTTTTTTGTTTGTGTGTGTGTCTTATTATACTCTGCCTTTCAAGTTATAGTCTTATATTAGCTGTTAACAACCATTTTATTCAAATAGATGCTGGGTCTCCCGGGCCCCGGTTTGAATTGCAGCCAGGGGCCCCGTGCAGTCTTAATCCGCCCCTGCATTGACTTCATAATTTTCTTCTAAAAAAGCAACAAAAAGAAAACCCATCTTTTGATTTTTTGGGGGGGAGAAAAATCGTACTTTCCCCACCCCACTGTGGTGGAGGGAGTAGTGCTCAGTAGTGAGGTGGTATTCGTCCTTGCTGTCGGTGTACTTCAGTCCAAATGGTTCCATATTTTTTTTAAAAACAGAAAAAATCGCCTCTTTCATGTGCAGACTTTTTAAATTTAAAGATATCTCTGCTGCGACTTTTTGTTGTTGTTGCTCTTTTTCCTAATTTGTTGCAAAGTAGCTTGTTTAACTTGTTTGTTGGGACTGATTTCTTATACTTATTGCAAGTTAACTGATATTTTAAATAAAAGTTTTCGTGTTTAACGTAATTTATTGTATTTCTTTCTAATTGAAATAAATGTGTATTCTTTTTTATGACTTAAAATCGAACACAGTAAATTTTTTGACTTTGGTGTCACCCCCCTTGATGGTGTCACCCGGGGCGGCCCCCACCCCTCCTAACGACGCCACTGGATAGAGTCATTAGGTTACGTACTTTAACTTTATTTTGACAAATAATTCAAAACTGTCTGAAAGTGTGATCTGGGAAGTGTTTTATCTTAAATATTTTTATAAAATAAGAATCCAAACGCACAACTTTAGGAAACGTATGGTTTAAATTAACTTTGTAGCCGAGGGGTAATTTTTTTAATAATTGGGAACTGTCAACTTTGAAACGGAATAATTTCAATAATGTCAATAAGACTAAAATTAATATGGCATACTTCCGGACGTCGAACGCCGTCTTCACCATACTTTGTCTTTATATTGTTGACTGCCACATTTTAATTTTACATCACTATAATATTAATGGACAACCGAAATTAATATAGAATCATATTGTAATATAATTATTATTTTAAAAAAAAACAAAATAATAACATATAGGTCTACACTGAAATACAAGAAAGAGAAAGATCGGACAAATTGAAATTGTGTTGGCGTAGTCTGGTAGTTTAGTAGTTTAGTTGAGCCGAGCGTTAGGCACGGTTAGGCCAAGGCATAATCATAAGCCTAAGCGGCACTACTTAGAATAGACTAAGTCATGCAGATCCACTTAAGTTTATTAACTTATACATTATATTAATTATACTATTAATATGGTTGCTTGACAATACTAGACTAATATTTACTAATAATCTTACAGATATTACTTTCTAGGAAAACAAAAACGTACTAAATCTTATCACTTTTGGTAATATTTGTTATATATAATGTTTTTACTCTCCTAATTCAACTGCCTCCATAGCTCAGTGGTTAGAGCACTGGTCTTGTAAACCAGGGGTCGGGAGTTCGATCCTCCCTGGGGGCTTGTAAAGTTTTTTTGTTTTGTATGATTTTTTTTTTCAAATTCAATAATTCATGGGTATTTTAATTATTAAAAGCTAATTTTGCAGGATAATTTCAGTAACTTAAATATTTAAGGGCAAAACATGTCAGAGTGTAAAGAGCTTACATTGCCATTATATTATCATGATGTAATTTGTATGATTAAAAATTACGAATTAAAAGTATTCAATATCTTTAAAATAATTAACCATGCATTATATATATTATAATGTATGCTGATTTTTTTTTAAAAAATGGATCGACTATACACTAACTGAATCCATAGTACTCAAGAGTTTAAAAAAACAACACTCTTTACTCTTTAGTTGACGGATTGTTGAGCTTCCTTATCTTTTTTGTGGATTTCCGTTTAAATTAAGTTTTTAAAAAAAAATTTTTTTTAATTTTTTTTTAGTAGTAAAGTTAGAGTCATTTCTACCGACAGCTAGAATCATTTTCTGACCATAGCACTATTAAGTTGCTTAAGCTAATGTAAATTATTATTGTAAGCTATGGCAACGTAGCTTGTTTATCAAAATTAATTCTATCCAGAAGCAATTTGACAGAACCCATACATTTTTATTTTATTGGGCTATATGTACAGGCTGATTTCAACGTGCACGAAATACACAATCTTTATGAATATAGAGTAATATGATAGTGATGCACATATTTATTCTTGTGCATTTACCGGTACAGTAAATTAGTGGTATAGCCATTTGATGTTTCCAGTGCTGGATTTAGATTTGCTAAGGCCCTAAGCTTTTTTGAGTTAAAAGCCAATCTTTAAGTCCAGATATGTAATATAACATCAGTGCCAATGTGAACATTGCCCTTGCTCATTCGGAATTTTTGTTTATTTCGGGTGGGGAGGAGAAAGTGGGGTCCAAAGCTATAACTTAAGTTATACGTAAATCTGGCTCTTGTGCTTTCAAAACTGCTTGGATCCCTTTTGTATGTTACTATAGATCATTATATCTAAGACATCAAATCAGGACAAAGGAGATGTCAACTCATAGTCAAATGTGTGGGTGTATGGGAGGGGTGTGTGCTTACATTACAAATGAGTAAATAGAGGCAGATATGATGGACATCAGACATTTTTTTGAAATTGAGATAAACGTTCAAAGGCAAACGTAGGCAACCGATTAAATAAATCCCTTGGAAGTGAATAAGTATACAAAGTTTTGGTTTAAATGGGCTTCGGAAATATTGGATTAATTGAGATTCAAGAGAGATCTATATGTCAGCCAACACAAACGTTATATACGTCCTTACTTAAAAGTTTTATTTTCATTATTCGGGGTTCGGCAGGTCTGTACGGCGTCTAAGTTTTCATAAAAGATGTATGTGTGTGTGTGTGTGGGGGGGGGGTATTTTCTTTTAATCGTGGCAAGATCAAGGTCGAGGATGCTAAAGGTAGGCCTACTACTACTAATCTCGCAAAAGTGCGTGCGTTTCGTCATCTTTGTCACTCACTGACACTGGTTAGTCAGTCTCGATTTAATCCAAGGCCATCATGATATAATGTTGCATTATATAGAAATGATACATTAACATGGCTATCGTTGGCCCTAGTCGTGATGCTACACTAGCATGTAAAATATCAAAATTTTTATAAAAATTTTTATTATTGGTAATTTAATAAATGGTTGCAAAATTAAAGAGGAGCAATATTCCCCCCCCCTTTCCATACTCGTGGACGCCCATGCAAGTCTACTAACTTACTGTTCGATAGAACGTCAAGACGTGATATTATAAAACTCGATGTAGTATCCTCCCATAAACAAATCTAGCTCAAACATAAGCATTGAAAAACAAATTCTGCAGCATGATTTTAAATGACAATACTTCACAATTTTATTAACATATAAATAGAGCAATGAAATAAACTTAAATAAATTCATTATCAATAATTCATTTTTTTTCCACGATCGTTTTCAAATAAGAATGAGTTAATTTGTAAATTTATTGTCATTAAATTTAGGCTGTTTGGGAGCAGCTGTTCCTTCATCCAAATAAGACAAAGAGCTTTTTCCTTTCTTCACTGTCCAAGCTCAGCCTTCAGTAGTGCCTTTAACCTGTTCAACATTGAAGTTAAGTCATATGGAGTTTTCTAATTTAATAGAAGAATAAATTATAAAATGTGTGTGTATTAAAATCTTTGGGAAGGCTATAAGAACCAAATTAAGTTTGAGAATCATGTACATATTCCATACCAGGCGGATCTTTAGCATAAAAAATGAGGTCTCCACCACTGATAGGTTCAGCATTGTAAAATGAAATGTTCACTGGGCTGCACCAGTCGTCCCTAAAGATTTGTAGTTTAAGATGGTTCACATGTACATCTGTGTTCGTTAGTTTAATGTATTCTATTTCACTTTACAGAGGTCAAACGGCCCCTGTGTTATTTTGTTATCATAAACACCTCACCAGACCCCGCTTGTTTAAAAAAAATATTTTCTATAAAAACTATCAGTATAGTTTTACCAAGTGCAAAAGTGTCGCACAGTCAGTAAGCTTCATGGGGATATGACTATCTACTAGAGTGCATGATTCCAGGAAATTAAAGAACGAAATTTAAAAAAAAATTGAATGGAGATTGAATAAAGATTTTTATGAAGATCAAAATGAATATTTGAAGGAAGCTATACTTATATAAAGAAGTTTTTTTNGGAGGGGTATAGGCACAAGGCATAGTTACATGCGGGGGTGTGAGTTAGGGTATTTATAACTTTTATGATATCAGATAATTGGGTTACAAGTAATCAAAATACGATGAAATTTAGGGTTGAACATTCAATGTTCGGAAAAATGTACAAAAAAAGATATAGAATTATTGGTTTTCTTTAATTACCGCTATATTTATAAAATAGGTTGCTACACCACTTTAAAAAAATACAACAGATTTCCTAGAAATCATAATTAGTTGCGATTCTTAAAAAGTACATTGCCAAGAACATTTAGTAAATGGAAATTCGCACCTCCCCGCAGCCAAATTTTGGCGGCTAATTTCTATATATTTCCAGTAGTGTTATGTTAATAATTAATGGAACACACAAGGTAGTGCTTGTTAAAAAGGGCCGTCAATAAAGTACGTCACGCTATTTTGTGACCATTTTCACACCCCCTCCCCCTGTCACAAATCTCGGACCCCCCACCTTTAAAGTAAGCCACACTTTCGAACTAAAATAACCTTTTTATTAACACAATAATTAAAATTTAAAATAAAACACCGTGACGTCACACATGGACGGACCGTACACCCCCTTCCCCGTCACAAACTGTCACATTTTCTTACACCCCTACCTCACTCTGGAGCGTAGCGTCCTTTATGGACGGCCCCAAATATGTCATGAATGTTAAGTGAATGTGATTATAATTTTTTCTTCAATGAAACAGTCGTTGATCGTACAGCATAGTTTTTGTGAGGGTCAGTAACTATCGTTAGTTTATAACTATTGGTTTAAAAAATTCAGGCAAGGTAAATCAAGTCATTTGTGCAAATGATGTGTATAGATACTGGGGTTTGATTTATGGTTAACTTTATCCAGTAGGGACAAAAGAAACGAGCTCTTTGGTTTCCTATGGAGAGAAAAGACGTTTGATGACTGTCAGCGAGTAAATGTGTGTGCCACTGTAGTTTGTTCATGGTGTGAAATTTTACAAGAAAAAATTTCGATATTGGGGTGCTTGTTGGATTTCATGACTGGCTCCTCTATATTATATTACGAGACGATTTTTTTAAAATAATAAAGATGGATGGTAACCAACATTCTCTTTAAGGTTCGTTGGTCTGAGTGCAAGAAAAAACAAAAAACAAACCCGTGTGCTAAGTTGCATGGTATCCATTTTGGTGTGTAAAGGGCCGTCCACAAAGTACGTCACGCTATACTGGACCATTTTTAACCCCCCTCCCCCTGTCACAAATCTCGGAAACCCCTTTTTAGAAAATACGTTTTTTAGGGGAAGGGGTTTCAAAGCTTTGGAACGGACCATAAATGAAGTCACGCGATAATGGCCGATTTTCCCCCCCCCCCCCGGTCGCGCATCGTCACAAAAAAGTTAGGCCCCCCACCAAAACAAAAATCTAATATNCCCCCCACGGCCAATAAAAGACATTTTTCATTTTGGTCATTTAAGTTTAAGTATGTATCTAGTTTAAGGCTGCACTCACTAATATCATAACACGCGTGAAGTCCAAGTAAAGAATCATTAAATAAATTGAACGTACGCATCCACACGCAAATGCCTTCAATTTAAGACCCCCTCCTGGAGTACGTAATATATGGATGACTCAAATAGGGATTAATGGAACCCATTTTCAGTCAATAGATGCTTTTTTTCGTGTAAGAATTGCTTTATACAAAAAATATCGTCAAACCACCGCTTGGATATCTGTGAGTGATATGTATATAACCCCTAATTGTTGTCAGAAAATGTTTTAAATGATCTTTTAAAATCGTAGATTTTGAGTGAAATAAGGGATTCTGTAATTACTAACGTCTAAAATATAAAGATAATAATTATGATTATAATCATATTTCTTATTAATTTAGTTATCGGTTATCGGTAGTAAGTTTAAGATACAGATTCATAAGTCATAAGGGGCCGTCCATAAATGACGTCACGCGATTTTTGCCGATTTTTTACCCCCTCCCCCCTACGTCACGCATCGTCACAAAATCTTAGACCCCCCCTGCAAAA
>MUZC01001178.1:844183-860463 GCA_002072015.1 Radix auricularia | reverse complement strand
GGTTAGATAAAAGAAATTGGCATGTCTGAATCAATAAAAAAGATGAGCGCATATGTCAAAGCCAAGATCATTTCTAGCCCTCCCTAGTTATCGCTCTTTTGTCCTATTTTGTGTCATACTGAGTGGACGGACCTAGCCCCTACATTTATTTTTATAATACTATAAATCATTCAATGATTGAAATATTTTTTTAAAAGTATGGTGGGGATAGGAGTGGGGTGGGGGATTAGATAAATAACATTTCAAATGCTCTTCAATCAGTAACAACGTTGAACAACGCATTTCAAAGCCAACGCCAAGGTCATTTCTGGCCTTTCCTAATTAATAGTAGTTATCACCGTTGTGTTCTATTTTACTTACTTGAACAATTCAAAGAACTAAAATTTTTTTTAAAAAAATGATATTTGTTTCATGTTCCTGGGGAAAAAAGTGTATCAAAATACTTTGTAGTTTGTTGAGACCGTGTTTTATTTCCGTTTAACACTTATTTCTTTTTAAGCATTTTCATGTTAAGACGTATTTCATAAAGTATATTTCAAATGAAAATTTTTAATCTGATAAATTATTAGCGAGCCGAAATTTGACATAGAAGAGCCACAGTTCAAACACTGGTGGTAAAGATATTGCCGTAACATTTTTATGGGTACCCGAGCGCTATTTTACTACCTGGGTAATTGGTCGGCAACGGGTACCTGGGTCCGGGGTACCTGTTGACAGGCCTATTCTTAAGTGAAATTAACATTATTTTTTTTAAATTTTAAATTCAACACATTTTGACTACTTTAAAATATTTCTAGGATCCTCCCCAGTAAAGACTGGCGCAATCAGTGAGACTCACTGCCTAATTTGTTTGGAACGTCACACAGATACAGTTCTCTATCAGTGTGGCCATATGTGTGTCTGTTACGTGTGTGGTCGAGATCTTGTGTCTCGTGGACACAACTGTCCTGTGTGCAGGGCACCCATCAAAGATGTTATTCGTGCCTACAAAACTAATGCCGATTAGTGAATTATGCAACTATACATTAATGATTTCTGCCATTTTCATTCAGCCTTTCTTTTTCCAAGTTCAGTTTATCAAAGGAATTTAGTTAATTTATTTAAAATAAATATGCAGTTTTATTTGAAGTTTGTAGCCTAGAAACAATTTATTTTTATATGAGGAAATTATGTTAAATTCATATAAATCAGTAAACAATGTCAAGCATTTTGTAAGTCATGATTTAATGTTTTTAAGTTAAACTATTGTAACTTAAAATGTTTGTAAGTTATACTATCGTAAGTTATAATGTTTATGGTTATATTTTTTGTAAATTATACTATTTTTGTAAATTATACTATTTTTGTAAGTTATACTTTTTGTAAGTTATTCTTTTTGTAAGTTATACTATTCTTTTAAATCCATATTGTACTCTTTATGAAACTGAATGAGGGCATTTTATTATTTAAAAATTTGAATGTTATTTTAGAAGAAATTATATCAATTTATGTATGAAGCTGGGGCAAATCATTTTGAAGCAGATTAAAAAATATATTTAATATGACCAAAAAAAAAAGGTTTTGTCAATTCCATTGTAAATAAATTTTTGTAAAGATATGCATTTATAACATCACTTGCCAGTTAATCCATACCAGCGTTCAGTTCATTTAAATCCCTTCTAAATAATCTGATGTTTTCAAACTGTATGGTTTAACTTAAAAATTTATTTTCTTCAATACTAATTTTCTACTAACTAACTAAGAAGTTAATATTACACTGCCTTAATTAAAGTCCATTTTACATGGGTATGGATAAACCCTAAGGGAAATTACAACTAATACGTTTCATTAAGAAGTCATTCACCTTTAGGCTTGAACACTTCACTAATTGCATACTTTGTTACAAACTGGCTTTCCATTTTCACTTTATAGCAACACAAAAATCATTTGAAATCTAAAAAATGAATGAATAACATGACATTTTTAATTATTATTTTGTCACTGGGTTGAACATAGCATTAAAAAAAAACAACACTATAATTTGAGCTTAAGTTACTATATTATCTATATTTTTTGTGTGTGTCAAGAACCAGGAATGTAACAAATTGATCTACATAAATAATAAGGTGAACAGAAGTTGCAGAATAGATCACAAAATAAAAGAACAGATTTAAAAGTAGTTTTACAAATGGTTACATTTTTGCCATCAAACAATGACTTACTTAAATGTACATGGTATATGCAAGATACAAATCTCTAATTAACTAATGATAACACCTGACAATATTTGACAACAACCCCTGATGCCTTGAAGTTCAGCTTGACATTCTACAATTCATTCTAATTCTTAACTGGTCAAGTCAAGTAACCACAACTATTTATTTTACTGCCAATTATAGTTCAAGAGCAACTTAACAATACAGAGATGTTGTAATGATTGAAGATCTTATGTGTTAATGATGTGCACACTAATAGTTAACTGGACAGGACAAAGAACAATTTCTATGCCTTTTGGATACCATAGGAATATTGAAAGGAGCCATTTATAACTAGGGTGAGTATAGCTTCATGTACAGTCATTCAACCAACAGAAGCCACTTCAAACAAATTATGTTCAAGTGAGTTTAAAATGGATCTATAATATGTAACACCAGTATTTACCCATCATTTTAGTGGACATTAAACAACTTAAATACATTTGGCTTAATGAAATTGAGTATTAAATCCTAGCAAAACAAAAGACATAAAACCAAGGTGGTCACAGGTGAGCACTCAGGTTGCCTACCAGTCCAATTTTGTGTTTGGAAGTTTCCCCTCTCATAGTGCAATGCATTCAGTTTTGAATATTTTGTAAGTTTTCTTCAGGCATAAGCTGTGTGTTGACTGAGGAAGTGCTGAGTGAAATTGCCTTGTTACCTTGTATGATCCGTAATAGTTTTTAACCCTATCAATGCTCTTGAATTTGAATGAAGCTTTTAGGATGTCTTTAAAATATAAAAAAAAATTTGCGCACCATATTTTCTCCCTGAGGAATTCAAGGAGCATAAATTTAGGTTTTTGAAGTCAACTATCTGGCAATCCGGCTACATTCCCTGGGATTCTGACTTTATTTTTTTTTTAAAGTGTGTGTGAATACTAAGTCAGCCTATTGTATATCTGGTATGACATCCTTCCAACTTATGGCAAAACTCCTGAAACAAACATGATCACAACACTTTAGATAATATTTCATCACCAGCACCTCAAGATTAAATAAACTAAAGACAGCTTATTGTGTTAAATCATCTCAATAAACCATCCACAAATGTTTCAGAACAGATTTATACACTTAAATTTGTGTAAAGTATTATTTCCAAAGATGGCACAGAAGCTAGCTTTTAAAAACAAATGATGTACGAATGTGATAGAAATAAAGTGTTTGGAACACATAATTCTTGTAGACATATCAATTGGGAGATAGATATTATGATAACCAGTAAATTCCATTTTCCTCAAACAATTGTTAACAAATACTTATGTAGCAGGCTTAAGAATGGCCAAGCAATATGTTTTTTTTAAAGTGAATTTAAAAGTAAAAAATGAATTTATTTTTATAACCATTACTTTGGTAGCATGAAAATATGAATGAAAAGATATATTAAAAAGAAATGAGAATCTAATGGAAAAAGAGGTTAGCTGTCAATTTCTGAGGTATTTCTTAAATTAAAAACTTTGAGGACATTTTAGACTCTTGCTCAACTTATTTATACTGAACATGCAAGCAGGACAGCTAATACACTGACTGACCTTAGAGTTGACAAACTGTCATAATCCCTGAAATCACTAACAGCTGCACTAACATAAAATCTTTCAATTAACATCTGCAATATCTTTATTTTGAAAATGTTAAATTCTCTAATTCAAATTCAAACTTTGTGAAACAGAATAACACAGAAGTCTGATTTAGCTATTGTTGTTATTAGACATTGATGATGCAGTTTTGTACTGTAGAATACAGCATATCAAATTTTAAAATATCAGAGCATGAGCAAATTAAGTTAAAATCATATATATAAGGATATAAACCATAGAGAACATTCATTCATTCATTAAATAAAATACTGTAATTTTATTAGCTAGTAGACCACAAAATTATGGAGTCTACATATTGATGAGTTTAAGAATATGAATCTCTGTAAATAAATTAATACATAAATATGAATAATAGTCCAAATAAGGAGTTATCTTTCACAACAAGAGGCATTCTGGGCATGATGAAAGATAAAGATTCAACATTTGTGAAATTGAGCAATTGGAGTGCTGTAACTTGAACAAGTGATATGACTGTACCAGTTGCTAGCAGAATATTTTTACATCATACTTCAAAATCAACAATACAATCAAACAGAGAAAAAGATTAATGGAACAAATCTCCAAAAACAAAACGACATAAACTTAAGACAGAATACATTCATGCAGTCAATAGTTTCATCATGCTTAGGGTTATTGTGTTTAGTGGTAACAGTGCAGTGGACAGGTATTCATTGAAATGACATAATGGATTTCTTAAATCATGACACAATTTGAAATCTCATTTCTAACTTTGATAAAAGCAGTAATGGTGTCAAAGATAACAGTCAAATTCAGAATAAATGATGCTCCAGAACATTAACTTGTCAACACCCACATTAGTTACCATCTATAGAACCCTTCAGTACAAGTAGACTTCAAACATTCAGCAAGACATTCATTTAACAATTGTTTTTCTAAGCATCACATAAATATTCAATATATGAAAGGTAGGTATATATGTTGCTTAGTTTGCAGCTATTTAATATAACTAGCAAGTTGCTGCATTGAGGCAAGAATGAGCTGATGTCTTATTTCAGAAATGAGACAAGACTGTGTGTGTGTGTGAAGCTTTTGTTGAGCTTCTCTTCAGTTTTGAATAGTGCCTTTAAATATAATGCCAAACAAAATAATTAAAAAATTAAAATATAGAAAAAGAATCATGTTAGCTCAGGTCTCATCACAAAAGTAATAGCATCATTTTTTTTTTACAAAGGATGAGTAAAAGCAAAAGTTATAAAATTAAAACAGCAATAAACAAGTATTTATAGTATACTCTTATAATTTCTGCCCTTAAAAGACATGATTTTAAAAATATGATAAATTAAAATCCTATGACATATATATATTTAAAAATCTATGACACACTTTGCAAAATGTGCTAAACTATCACAAGCCCAAGTAAAAAGTAAAACCTTGTGGTTTCAAAAGGTGAACATCTTATCACAACACACAAGTCCAGATAAGGATATACAATATAAGAAAGCACTTTGACACTCGATGATTTGCAACCAAGAGAACAACTCTAACTAGCTACAGTTGTGTGATGGGATTCTTTTCTAAAATATTTCAGTAGGTCATTGAATAAGAAAGTGATAAAAATGTGTTCTTTTAAAAACAGTCCTTAAAAAAATAAATGTATACAAAAGAGTTTGAATTAAATTTGAATTATTTTTAAAAATAAATATCAAAATTGATGTAGTTGGTTGTATTAATTTTTTTTCTAAAATGTGGGCCTAATGTTTTACAAGAAAATAACTTTTAAATTAAATTTTAGAAGATGAAGCAAATAAATTTTTCAAATGATAATCACTGTTAATATGTATATGCAGTCATACATACAAATCATTACTATAGTAAAGCAATTATCATAAGATTAAATTAACAAAGATCCATTTTCTATTTTCTGATTAGTTTGCTAAGTGATTTGTAAGCTTTGACCTAAAATCCCTTATTTTTCAACTGATCCCCCAACTTCTTGTTAACTAGGTCACTTGTTCAGATGTCGTGGTTAAAGATCAGCCTCTTGTTCAAATGTTGACTATTTGGACAGCAACTATTGACAATCAAATGATAAAATGGCCCAAGTTTTCTCCCACTGGCAGAGTTGACAGAAAAAAAGGAGACACTGAAGTGTTTCTATAAATAGAAATTCTCAACCATCACTGAGCTAAAGGTTCAAATTGATATAACTGCACACTCATTCTTTCCTTCATTTAGATTTTTAAAAAATAAATACCTCATCCAAATAGCATCAATATGTTATAATATTCTTTATGTTAAGGTTTTAATGTCTGACATTGCCTGGAAATGAAAAGAGTTTAATTTAGAGTTTTATCTTTACAACTTAAATTGTTAACAATATACTTTTGTTTAGCTAATCTGATACGATGTTTTCTACTTTTCCCTTCATACAGAGTGATAATTTTCATAACATCGTTTCAAATCACTCCTGCAATCTTTCCTTGACTTGTCTAAATGTTGCTACCCCCTCCAGAATCTGCCATATTGTGAATCTAGTAAACCACTATTCAACCTAAATATATAATCACCACAAGTTAAGTTCCTGAGTTTTTGTAAAGTTATTATGCTAGAGACCAAGTGAAATAAATACATTTGTCAAACAAGCTTAAGACGGTGATAGTGAATCTATGTAAGAGTTTGTCGTAAGACAAACTTATTTCAATATTAAAAATAGTTTTTATGGGAAAGTGACAAACAAAATTCAAGTAAAATGGAGTTGTATCATTTTTTTAAACTGATGTGTTAGTAGAGGTTCACTATCACTATCCTTGTGGAGCTAATAGAAGACCACAACACATAAAACTACATTTAGTTAATAAAAAATACAAAACAGGTTGTAAACAATAATATAAAAATTGAACATGAATAGTGAATAACAATTCTGGAAAAGGGGTCCTCAACCTATGCAAACTAGGGGCTAGATTAGTTTGGTCATACAATGTTGGGGACCCTTATTATAATTTACTATAACCTTTATTTTTTTAAAAAGAATTCCATACCCAATATACCTCATATCTCATATACAATGGAAAATAAAACAAGCTATAATTAAAAGTTAATCAATGAAATGCAGAAAAATAAATATAACATAAACAATAGTGTTTAATGACATTATCTGTGTTCAGTTTACTTTTTATTGAAATATGCCATTGTTAATTGTCATATATTTTTTACTGATGCTAGCCAGATCTGACCCAAAGGCTATAGTTTGAGGACTCCTATTCTGAACGATGCCATTGTTAATTGTCATATATTTTATACTGAGTATACTGAGTATAACAGACAAATTCTTAGTAGCATAACATAATTCAATGGCTGTTTGCTGAAAATGTTGTGGTTATGCTTAAGTATTATAGCATGCGGTAGAGATATATTAAATATAATGTTTTCAAATTTGGAATTTAAACATTTTACAACTGGCTACAGAATAGACAAATTATCAACTAATGCAGACTCATTAGAGGATAACATTTTGAATCTAAACTGATCGTTTAAAAATACTATAAAATTTTAAAAGTTTAAGAACCCATTATTTATATAAACCAGTAGGGCTGCGGAAATTATCAATTAATTTCTCGATTAATCGGTATTTTTTTTATCGATTAAATTTATTTTAATCAATAAAATTGTGATTAAAATTATGGAAAATGTGTACAACGATATTGCCGATTTATCAATAAATAATCAATTATTTATAATTAAAAACAGTTGCTTTTTTACGTACAAACCTATCCATTAAAAAAAAAAGATTTTTAAAGTGTAAACTTTCAAATAAGCTGTTTTATAAGGAAAATGATGTCAACAATTAAACATTGTTTTTATTTAATTAACAATAACACAATTTAAATTCATTGACATTAAATCGAACTACTAATATCTAAATAAAAAATGTGAATTATTACTTCCCTTGAAATTTTCAGATTAATGACGTCATACATCTTATTTTTAGCTTTAATAAAAATTATTGATTAATTATTCGGTAATTTTTCAAAAGTTAACGAACAAATTTAAATTAATCGATAACAGCCCTATGAACCAGTTATAATTTTTTTCTACATTTTTATAAATAATGCATATTTTAAATTGTCCTGTCTGTACACTATTGCCAGCCTAATTTATGTAACTTTTAATTTTGTTTCCTCCTTGCATTCCTCATATGCTACTCAATAATTTTAGAAATCACTTAACATTGATAAAATAAAGTGTTATCAAATATATTGTAACATGAGGTAAACAGTAAAAAGCCAAGGTTTAAATTTTAAATAATCAAACATATTAACCAATATACATCCTTCAATACAATGATGGCATTAATAACAATTGAATTTTAACTACAATAATTTTCAATATAAAGAATTATAATTAAATGGTTGAAAATGATGTGCTTTTTTTTTTTTTACATGTCAGAAACGTTTCTTGAGGTATGAGATGCAACAAGGATGTACACATGCTATTTACAGTTGTAACACAATCATGAGCACACTAGATGGCTAAACAAAAGTCATTGTTCTTTACCCATAAAATTAGCTAATAAAACAATTAGGTAGTAAACACTTTCCTAGTACTAGCAAATATGAAAAGCATTGGTTATCTTATTAGTGTTTCTTGCATTAGCACACATATAGGATAGTAATTTAAGACTGATGGTGATGTGATTAAAAAAAAGAGTTACTTAAATGGATGATTATTGTAAATGCTTAATTGTAGTAGAAAGTTAAATGTTAATTTTTCCACAAAACTTTATTAATTCACATAAGGTTTATTTATTTAGGTCAACCTACAACTGATTTGAAACTATATTCTGTTAAATAAACTGATGTGATTGTATAAATTTATCTTCAAACAGTAATGAAATATATTATCTTCCTTCAGCACACAAATTTCTTAGAAAAGAGGCTCTTTTGGGAAACAAGCCAAGTTAAGCTGATGAAGAGGTCCAGCCTATGTGGGATATCAGAGTTTCAGGCATAGGCACTAGTAACATATGGCACAACACTCCTGTTTTTATTTAACATTGAAAACACACAAAAGAAAATTCATACATTTAAACAAGCTTAAAACGGGCCACCGGGCTGAAAATTCATCTTAATTTCTTTAAGGTGTAATTGTTCTGCTTCTATTTTTATGTAATTTTTTTTTTGTTTTTTAAACTTATGTATGAATAAATTTTGGAGAATATTACTTTTTCGGCTTAAACTTATCTGACAAATTATGGTATTGAATACAATTTGATGGAAGTGACAATGCACAAATTTTTAGGCCAGTTTATAATTAAAAGGAATAGATTATGAAAACTATTTTAATTCAGGATTTATTTCTAAATAGTTAGTTAGTTAGTTAGTTAATTTTAATTCAGGATTTATTTCTAAATAGTGCTTATTTCTATTTAATCAAACCAGGAGCAGGTAGTTGGAAAACTATGCCATTCACCTAAAAAATATCATATAAAACAATAAAATACTTTAGAAAAATGTGTTAATTAGTTTTGAAATAAATCACATACATATAACCCAACAACAAGTTTAGTGACAGCATTAATCTTTTATAACTATTAATATGTAACAGAGTGAAATTAAATTTTCCCACAAAAAAAAACACAAAGTGCTGCCAATAAACACATGCAGCTTTTAATCCATTGAGGTAGAAAACCCCTCAGAAAATGTAACCAAGAGCTTATACATAGCTAATATTTCTGGATAACAAATTATTTCTTTTTATCTACAGCAATGTAAGCAGAGACCCATGCTTTGACAAATATGGCTATTTCATAGGCAAATCTCACATGGTCTTCTGCAATAATATCACACATTTTCCAACAAATTTCTGTTTTATCCTAGAGAGCTCAAATTCAGCACACAGCTTGATATTTCAAAGTTTAATGACAAACCCCAAAACTTATGTCTTTAGAATGCCCACTAAAAGGCAAACCTCATAGCCCATATGTTAATATCCTTGATCAAAATGAAGAAACTGAAAATTCATCTCAAACTAGCATCTGCATCCTCTGGTAAGCTCATTCAGAAGGTAATCCAGTGCAGTAAGAAGGACAGATCTCTATGTGGCACTGTTCATAAGGTTTTCTAGGTCATCAACACATAAAGGGAAATAACATAAAGAGTTCTTAAATCATTTCCTACTTAGTTTGCTCTTTATGTTATATATCAGTGCTAAATTGTTGCTTCTTTTCATTGCCTTCACTGAATCAGTTAAATGGCCCTGTAAAGTATCTGATTTGAATCGACTGTTGACACTGTTTTAAACAAACTGATATTTTCAGTTGAGTGATCATTTAAAACATGCTGCTGTCTTGGCCATCAAAATTGTAATATTGTTTTCCTATATATTTGACTTTGTTCAAATCTTTTGTCCAGCAGCCAAATCAGATTTCTTGGTGATTTTAAGGTTATCTACTTTTAAAATTACCAAGATTTGTGTATGTACAATAAATTCAGTGGTACTCTTGTTTTGTACTTTTTCTATAATTTTTTTCTCAGTATTCACATTTATTTTGGTAACTGCATTTCTTCTTGAGAGGTAATAAGTGATTGAATTGTAGGATATTTGTATCCTTTATTTACAATACTTTTTCAAGTTTATTGATATTTCAAAGGAAATTTTTTGGTGACTCCCTTCAATGTAATTTTTAATACCACCAGTGGCCTATTTCATGAGTCCTCGATCAAGTTGGTTTAAGAAAAAAATCAACAGAATCTTTCTTTGAGAATCATTCAAGCCTGTAGAAAATCTAAAACAAACTATTAGTAGAACCAGGAAGTGGCCACACAGAAGGAGAGATTTTCTTCTAGGTGTGTATTTTCAACACAAAATCTAAGTTCTACAAATTTGAATAGCCTTATTGTTGGCCATCAGTAAGGAGTCAAAAGTGACTTGCTTGCTCATCCTTGAAGATCTCAGAATTAACACCTTGGAGAATAGTTGAGAGTCAAGGGAACCCACTCTGGCACAAAAGAGGCAATCATTACAAATCAAGCTTAAACCATTTATTTTGAGTTGGACTCAAATGATTTGATGAAGGTTAACTGATCCAAGAAAATAAATTATAGAGACTTGGTGAGTTTGTTCAGCTGTTACCAAGATTTCATCTGTTCAGGTCAAACACCTCCACTAGCAAAGGTTCTAGGTTGGTAATGTCTAAATGAGAAGCCATTTGACAACTTTCCTCACCTAAATTCCTAACATCCAGCAGTTTCAAAAGTAGTTTAGGGTAAATGACCTTAGCCTCAGCCACGGTGTGCACAGACTCTAGATAGGCCTTCAGCCACATAGAGTGGCGCTCTTGGCTCTGAGAGACTTTGCGCTTGTCACACAGATTAGCACGGTCAGGAGACATGAGCTCAATGATAAAAAGCAGCATGAGCACAGTCCTATCTTTGTTTGAGACCTCTTGCAGCTGCTTCACAAAATTGATGTGCTGAATAAACATGGATGAGCCTAGGGTGTTATTTATCACTGTAGAATCTACTTTGCCTTCTACTTTGGCTGGTTCTCCCCCAGCAGCTTGCTGCATTCGAAATTTCCAGCCATTATTCCTAGAATCAAATCCCATGGCAGAGCGCAGTACAAACATCTCCATTATTCCACCCTGAAGAGTAATAATAAAATGTATTAGCATTGGTATAATGACTGATGGGTCAACATTATGATTTGTTTCTATATGAGTGAAGTAAACACACAGCCATGATTTAACTGTTCAGCCTATAAGAAGTGGCAGTTAATGTTGTGCAATTGTCCCCGCCAACCCATTAATTCTAATACATATTTCTTTACTGAAAAAACCAAGGGATTGGAAATAAAAGCGGAACAGCTTTTTTAACAAATTTTTATTTAGTAATGATAGAATGTCAGTAAGTTTCTGATACAATTCTTCATTTGATAATGTAAAATAATTAACATTTTTTTAAAAAGTTGTTAAGTTGGTAGTTATAAATAGTTGTAATGAATGAATTAGGTAATAACCGCACTCACAGAGATATGTTTGGTTATGGTCAACCTTAATAAGTCAATCATTCATAGAAATATATTTGATCATGGCAATAGGAATCTTTACATTAATTACCTTTAGTAAATGAATTTGATCAGCTTGAGAAAGGCTCTTAAATTCTGGGATATGTTTGGCAAATCGTATAAGCCGACGTATAAAGATATCTGTCATGTTGAACAGTTGATTTGCTGTCTTGGGCTTCTCAGTAAGCTTGGGGACCTGATCAGGAGTGTAGGCAGCTTCAAAAATCTCATCATAGATCTTACCCAGTTCCAGCAAACTGGTGTGAATATGGGGGTTCAGAGGTATGCGGTATTCTTCATTTTCCTCAGAGATTTCAGACTTGACAATAGCGCAATTGGACAACTCATCTGAGGAGCCAACCAGATCTTGAATAGCTTCAGCACTGTTGGATGTACTTCTGTAGCAGTCTTCCTCGTCTGATGAGAACTCAACCTTCTGGACCTTGGCCATAGGGCCCATGGTAGAGCACATGTGCTGAGACTGTAAGCCAATGGGGACTGGTGGCTGAATCGGGTAGTGTACTGGAGGTGAGGTGGTGGAGGTCGGCGAGCCAGAACCTTCAAAGGACATTGAGTAGTGACGCTTGAGTGGCGAGGAGTTGGTGGAGCGGGAGTCATAGTAGATGGCTGGAGTACGTGGCATATAGTCACTGCTGTCACTACCACTGTGGCAGGTGCTGCTTGGTATGAGGTGCTGATGGTGGGGGAGGGCATTAGGGTGGCCAACATGGAAGTATGGCATGACCCCTTCATCACCCATAAGGTCATTTGAGGTTGAGGAGCAGGGTTGAATATCAGTGGTAGAGGTGCCTCCTGGTGAATTGTGCACTTGTCTTGTTTGTTGCCGCTGTCTGCGTTTGACCAACTGGTCTTCATCTAAAAGAAAAATTTGAACAACTTATTAAGGGAAATTAATCAATAATTTTTATTTATATATATTACTGTTTATTTACAATAATTTGTTCATACTTTATATCACAAAGGAAGAATTAAATTGTTTTGTCATTAATATAAATTAGGTATTACATGTAATTCAACATTTCTAAGCATGTAACACAACTGCTTAAAATAATCAAACTCCAGCAAATTAAATTAAATGCAACATATTTTCATGAATAAACAAGACATCTCATTTTAAAATCAGGCTATTTAAAACATTTTCCCCATTCACAGTTACACTGTATCACATGAACAAAGTCAAGCAAATTGTGATTTCATTAAGTTGATTGATGATTGTAATGCTCAAACAAAAAAAAAAAGGTATGAAACATTATTGTTAATTGAAAAGTAATAAACAAAATCTGCTTTGAGAAACAATATTTTTAAAATATCCCCTAGGAAACATCTAACTTAATATATAATACACAAAACTAACCAAAATAGTTAAATACCTTGATTGAATATAACATGTAAATACAATTAAGGAAGATTAACACTATTTTCATAACTGGTAAATATTCACCCACTGACAGGATAACAACATTATTCAAATTACTAAACCTAGAAATGCTAGAGGAAAGAACAAGAAAGAGAAAAGTAGCAATAATGCAAAGGCATTAAATACTTACTTGGAAATACATCATAAAAATCAAATAAAAAACTCAGAAACTAGGATAAAAATACTTTTCTGGTTCCATATGCAAGAACAAACACAAATACTCCTTCTTGTCACTTAGCATTTAAATGTGGCATAGGTTGCTTGAAAAAACCAAAACACTATCAACAATCCAAAACCTAATGAAAATGCAAGAATAGACGCCAACCATAGATAGATAATCTAAGGACAATAATCTTAACATAAAGAGGATGAAAAAGCACAAGGAGCCCTAAGACTATTTTTAAATTTTGTTAGATATGAACAATTCTAAACCAAAAAAAAAACTTACTTAAAATCCATTCTTTTTTCATGCCGATTGTAAAGCATTTTTTTAACCTGCATCCAGAGCAGAACTTCCTAGTGTGGGCATCCAATTTACAATTTCCCTCAAAACTGCATGTGAAAGGCTGAAACAAATGGTTTAAATAACAACTTTCATTAACAAAACCATAAATTATTTTATTGGGTCTATTGGTGTAGATATAAAATCAATAAAAAATATAGGCGCAAATAAAGCCAATTTATTTCACACCAGTTCTCAGAAAATTATTTATTTAAACTATATTTTTTCTGGCTAATGAACAAGAGATGTCACACATTTCCATCATACAGTGCTTCAGAAACTTTTCTGTAAATGATTGTTTTGATTTTGTGATCACCTCCAACAATATAAGTCTTGCTATAATAGTAACAGCAACTTCAGTTATAATTTTGCTTTGATTAAAAAAAATATTTTTTTAATTTCTGCGTTTCAATTCTTCTACCATCTGTAACTTCCCATGCTTTTGGTCTTTTTTGATGTGTCTGGAGCTTCACACCCTTAATGCTGTCTCGGATTGCAGACCTTGAACATAGCCACATTATCTCCACAAATTTAAAGCACAGGTTAACCACCAGTCTCAGTAAACATTACATGGATCTAGACTCCCAATAGCATTGAAAGGCTCTGTTTTTAGAATCAATTTTTCTCTTAACCCTTTGTAAGGCTAACTTTGATTTTAAAAAACAATGGAGCTTCTAGAAAAAGATGCTTGCTATCATGTTAGCTGAAGTGGCAAAAGAGGATATGTCCGGTAACCAGACTAATTTCATTTCTTGTGACCTACTTCAAGGTTACTGTAAAGAAAACATTTACTGACTACAAAGGTTTTATTTTAGCTTATTCCGAACCATGCAAGAATGCTCTTGGGCAGCCTATCATTGGGCAAGGCTAAAAAATTTTCTTTTATATTGCAGCTATTGAAAATACCTTTGCCTATATACTGGACATGATATTTCCTGTGCTCATTGAAGTTGACACATTTTCTAGGCTAAACCATATATGATATCTACCTTTGCCTTGAGAGCATTTCGCCTGAAGAACGCCTTACATGACTCACAACTGATGGCATCAAAGTTGTAGCCCAACGCCCTGTCTCCACACACACCACAAAAGAGTACAGTTCCATCTTTGGGCTTGGGCCGACGTTTTTGCTCACGTTTTGACTGGGAGCCCGTCTTGGGAGGGGGACTCTGTGTATGAGAAAATCAATCTTTTTATAAGTTCAAGCCAAGTAAATTTATGAAGGAATAACAACATTTAAATAATATAAACCAGATTGTTATACAGGAGTGTTGTTACGTTATCACACTTGAATGTTGGCGTTGGCTCATAAAAAGTGATGTTACCTTAGGAAAAAATTAATGAATTTGATTCTATTTAAATAACACAACTAAGTAATTAAATGACTATTTATTTTACATGTATTTCCAGCTTTCTAAATAATCTAATATATAAATCTGAAAGTTTGTCTGTTTCCAATACAAATCCACACCGTTGGACCCAGAGTGGTGAAATTTTGCATTGAACCCCAATTTGGACCGGAAAAGGTCATAGGCTATGTTTCAACCCGAGGTGACCACCCCTGGGGTCCCATTATTTTGCTTTTTTCCTTATATGAGCTATATAAAAAATGAAAATGACTAATTCTCCTATTTTGCGAGAGGTGAAAGCATAAAACTTTGGGTAGTTGTTAAATATACTTCTACGATGGTAACAGGTGAAAACAATATTTATATTATCACTTACTGGGGTCCGGGGGCCCAAATTTATTTTTTTCTTATATTAAAAACTGGCTCATCACTAATTATCCAACTCTCCATGTAGGTAGAAGCATGACACTTTGGTAAATTGTTGAGTAGCCTATCAGAACGATTATTGGCGTTAAAAAAATTAAAATCATTAAAAGTGGGGCCCGGGGGCCCAAAAACTTTTTTTTTTAAATACTGAAAATCGCTACTTATCCACTTTCCCGTGTAGGTAGAAGCATGAAACTTTGGTAAGTTGTTAAATAGCTTTTGCAACAATTATTGGAATGTTTTTTAAAAATAGAATTTACTTTCATGGGAGCCGGGGCCCAATCATGTTTTCTCTTTTTCTGAAAATTGATCTTTTTCCATTTTCCCGTGTAGTTAGAAACATCAACATTTGGGAAGTTGTACAGTACACTCCCGCAATGGTAACAGGCAAAGAATAATTAAAGTATTACTCACTTGGAGCCGGGAGACCAAATGTATTTTTAAATATAAAAACTGACTAATCACTAACTTTCCAATATCCCATGTAGTTAGAAGCATGAAACTTTAGGGAAACTGTTAAGTACACTCCCGCGCTGGTAAAAAGAAAAAAAATAATAAATTGCCACTCACTGGGAGCCGGGGGCCCCAATTGTATTTTTTCTTAAATAAAAAGTTAATCTTCACAAATTCTCCAACTTCCTGTGCAGTAGACGCATGAAATCTTGGGCAAACGTATCACTCCATTGAAGTTTTTTTTTTTTTTTTTTTT
>MUZC01001178.1:812811-838128 GCA_002072015.1 Radix auricularia | reverse complement strand
CCCCCCCCCGGTGCGTGACGTCATTTATGGGTGGCCTCTAAAAGGGCGGCATATTGGAGACCGCCCCGGGCGGCAAAAGCTCTAGCTACGCCACTGGCGCTGACCTACCTAAGTGGACACAGGCTGCGTCACTGCTTTACTTAGTCGGGCAGAACAGGTTTTTTCCCCACCTCTACCGATACGCTCCAACGAGGTAAAAAAATCGTCTTAGTACCATATTATAGTGATGGTAGATTCTAATAGCCAGGTTTGTGGTGTGTATCAACGCGTTTCGTTCAAATTTATACAAATTAATCTTTAGATCTTATGAATGTAGAGTACAAACCAGAGCTCAGTTGAAAAGATCGTGCACGTGGTTTTAATATTTTGATAGTTAAGAAAAACTGGATGGGGAAAAAGGACAGATTTTGAATGAGCAGAGAGAAGATGCACTACGAAGAGTAAAGGTGTAGGGATATAATTTAAGGATTCAAAATATTCATTGGTTTTAACGTTAAGGCAATTATTTACGATTAATAAGCTCAATGAACTTCTAAGCTCAATGAACTTCTGGTGGTAGGCTCTAGTCATAAGATGAACATTCGTATTCATATATTTTTTTTTGTGTTCCTATATTCTAAATTCGTTATTAAAAAAATAAAAATAAATTCATTTCCTTAACCATTTACCAAGTCCTTGTTACTTGTATATGTGACCGAAAAAACAAACAAACCCACCACACTAATGAGTGTGTTCCTCCCAGGTGCATAAATACTAGCTTTGGTATAAGTTTTTTGGGCAATGTTCCAAACCAACCGAATGTAACCTGGTAACCAATGGACTAGTAACAGTAACAGAACACATCTCAGATAAGTGGAATAATGGCAGTTAAAATAAGTCTAAATCGTAAGCAACAGGTGCTGTTTTAATTAGTATAACAAAGTTAACGGGGCGTGTGTTCACGTATAACTAAATGAAACTACTTTTGTTGTTGTGGTGTGTGTGTATGTGTGAATACAATGAGATCAAACGTTTTTTTCCCGAGAAAGATCCATTTTTGGAAATAGGTATGAAAGTATGCCAAGGTCTATCACATCATTGTCAGAATAATTTATTCCGGCATTTAGCTGCTGCTCTGCGTAGTGAAGTGCTTCATTAAATATTCATCCGTCTACGGCAATACATCCTTCTATTTGGTTGTTATCGTGTTGAGTTGGCTAGGAGCCGGTGGCACACACATTCTGGTCCTTCGGTCACGGTCCAGTGAGTAGTGGTATTCGACTGGAATAGACAGCCGTTCAAATGTCTAGCGAAAGAACACAACATTGAATGGGCCCACGCCCGCCTCATCTCGTGGCATTAAGAAAGAAATGTATATATATATATAAACTAAAATTATCCTAATGGAAAAATACTGAGAATTAAAAAAAAAAAACTACAGAAGACTCCTCCCCTAACTAGACCCGAGCCCATCGGTCATGTAATAGACGTAATTTCGTTTCCTTTGAAACAGTTTAGTGGCTTCTTACTATTTTCTCCCCCCCCCCACGCCCCTCTAAAGTTCGCCACACGCCAAAACGCTTATTCTCCAACTAGCCCCAAGTGTTCCTGATCGACAGATATAATATGAAAAGACTTGACTGTGATTCAGATATACAAGAAATAACCCGTTGAAAATCACAGAGGAAAAGAATCACAGAAACCCTCCTTTCGCCCTGACTAATTATCTCTTTCACTAAGATTATTAAGGCGATCTCAGTGGCCTGATATCAATTCCCCTACGCCACCCTGTTATTCGTACGAATTACTTTTTGAATACCGTGTCATAAAATTAAAGCTTTCTTTAATAAGCTCAAAATCTTTATAGGAATCAAAATAAATGTCACTAAGATTTTGAGATAATGCGGACTAATGAAAGCTTTAATTTTATGACACATTTCTTTTGTTTCCTATAGAGTCTAGGCGACTCGAACTGGAGTGTATGTATTTCCACCCAGAATAGAACAAATAGAAAGAAACAAATAAATTCAAAATATTTCATTCATGGATAAGAACTAACCCAAACTAAATATGCAAAATACTTAGGAGTCATAATAAATGAGAAACTATCATGGAATCCCAGTGTCAATGAAGTTATTAAAAAACTTTTACAAATGTAATAAAGATATAAAACTAAAATGCTACCTCACCTTGGTGAGACGTATACTAGAAGATGCATCTTCTGTATGGGACCTATCCACTAAATAAAACATCGATAAACTAGAAACAAATTCATAAAAGAGCTGCCAGATACACTACTAGAGAATATTCAAAACTGACAAGAATAACACCAATAGTTAAGTCATTAAGCCTTGAAACACTAGAGGCTTTTTAAAATATTTTGTTATAGAAGAAACAAGAGTAAAATAGTAATCATACATAAAGCAATTAATTCTAATTGAGATATACAACACAAAGGTAACTTAATACAGAAGAAACCAGGAAAGCCAACTCTTTATCATTATTTAAAAATGTAATAATAATGCAGGACTAAACACAAACCATAGATAAGCGTAGGAAGCAATAATCTTCTGCATAGAATAGAAGGAGCGTCTGTAATAGATAAGATAATTTAAGACTTTGGAGACGTTAAGCACAATTTCCATTCACTGGGGAAAAGACCGTTGATTCCTTGTTTTATAATCACATAAATAAAAAAAATAATAATCATGTCGAATTTACCTTTAGATGGCTTTATCCGTCGACACCACGTCATTTTGAATATTCATACCATAGCCATAACAAGTTCTTTTCTCTCGACATGGATCAGTGGAACACCGAGTTGGAATGTAAACATTTTTTGGCGCTTCAGCCAGCAGGTGACATATACAACATTATTGACATAATGTAACTATTGGTTTAATTTTACTGAGCAGCTATTGAGTTTGTGTATTTAGTGCGCGGTTTATTTGATGTAATTTAAGCCTATACATGTTCATTATTGTTTATTGAATTAAAAAAAAAAGAAGAGCAGCGAATACAAGGACATTTAAAAATTACCACTGGAAGTAAAACATTACTAGGAGGAAAAAAAAGCGTAATCATAATAAAATCACGCACACAGAATCATCTAAGAGCCAACACAAATCATTGACAGTATGTGGAGTCGAGACCTTTCCCACTTCACACAAACAATAGTGACTCACTTAAAAAAATAACTCATTGTTGACGCCTTTTTGTGGAGCTTATGCAAATATACTCATGACATCACAAGTGAATATTCCCCCCCCCCCCCCGCTACACTGGTTATCATTAGAGGAGTTGTGGACCTTTCAAGTTGTCCCCTTCAGCAGGTAACTAGGGCAAAGAGAATTTTAAAAATATCAAATAGCTTTTCTCGTTAAGTCTATTAATAAGTGTATACCAAAATGAATTCTAATTCCAGTGCGTATAGAATAGAAAGTTAATAGTCGAATAAAAGTATACATTTGAAATTTTATAAAAATTGTTTTAATTTAAAAACAAAATCATTAAAAAAATTCTATACATTTTAATATTTAAAAAATGGATAACATTCTAAAATAAAACATGAAAAGGAAACATGTTTCTAGCTTTGCTATTACAAATCCAATGTCGTCTCATTTTATATGTGCATAGGTATCGTTTTTCATCAAAAATATTTTTTTTTGAAATAAAAGTTGAGGTACATTTGCACGTTTCTAAAAATCAAACGAATTTTAAATCTCTGAAGAGATGTAATGAATGGTGGGACACTGTAGGAGATGCGAGTTTCACGTTGCGATAAAGTATTATTGTTTTTAAGGCTTACAAAGGCTGTGCAAACATGCAGATAAAACGCCACACGTAGGTTAAGTGAACATATCAAAATTTAAATTTTTTTTTTTTGTTTATTAGTTTAAAAAAAAATTTTTTTTTGAAAGACTTTCTCTGCGTAAAGCATCTTAAGCACATTTAAATAAATTAAAAACAACCACTTAACTTTGAAAATAATTATTTTAAAAACACATAATAACTATTTTTGCTATATGTCATGTACACGTGTTAAAATTTTATTATTCACATAATAGGCAAAAGAGGAAATTTTAAAATCATTTTCAAAAAGCAAAATACTTAATTACTTAGTCCCAAACCCAGCCTCATGCCAGGTAGCAAATGAAAAGATGATAAAATGTATAAGTGGTGGGACAATCAAACAGCTGTAAGATTGCCTCCGAGCATAAAGTCAATCACTGTTAATGAAAATATTATGCTTGAAAACAAGCGGGAAGTTAAGTAAAAAGAAATGTTATAAAGCCCAAGTGTGCTTTCATCGTTCCCTTTTCCAAAATTAAAATATAAGCTCAAACAATTCCATCATATGATATTTTTTTACAGCGAGAAACACCACACACTTTTTATCATCTATGGGCTGTTTTGTACTATATATCAAAGTATAAGCTAAAACTATGACCTATGACGTAATATGTGTGTGTGTGTGTGGGGGGGGTACTATAACAATTTCAATCTGTGAGCGCGCTTTTGTAAAATAAATACTTCCACATATTCTCACTCCGGCGGGTTTATTTTAAAATAAATACTCTGGGTAAGAAAATATTTTCCTCTAGATTAAAATAATGTCTCCCTTAAATAAATTCTCCCCCACCCGTCACAATTTCAATGTAAGTTTCATTTGTTCCTTATATAAGCTACATAAAAATATAAACATTAGCTACTGAGTTAGCGGCTGGATTTTGAACAAACTTATTACATAAAAACTTGAATACCCATATTAAAATAAAATAGAACATAGAACTTCTATTATCCGTTCCTTCGGGGTGGGAGAGGGGCGTCGGAAACATTTTTATAGTAAATATTTAGATTAAAACCGACTGTGATTTTGAACTTCATATTTGCACCGATCGAGCCAGGCTTTGATTGTCAATTTTTCCAAATATAAGCTATATAACAAATTATTTTATTCATCCAGTTGCTATGAAACTTTGGGAAGTTCTTGAGTACAATCTTGTGAATGATTCTGGCATAATATTTTGTAATGAAAAATAGCCGTCATTGGTATCTTTTCATTTCCTTTCTTTACAAAAGAATATCCACACGGATCATCAGAAAGAAGACTATACATGTACTTGTAATTTATATTAAGTTATAAAGAAAAGCTTTGCGGAAGTGTAGAAAAACACTTAACTTGGCCAAAGAAATATTTTTATCGAATATACAAAGAATCAAGTTAAATTTATTATATTCATCATTGAAAACATATTTTGTCCAAAAATATCACTTGCGTAATGCAAACATGGAAATTTTAAATATCTACTTTTCACTGCGTTATATATGTTATTAGTCTAAGAAATTTGCATTTCAAACGATTATTCCTTATAAAATCCCTAGAATTATGAATCTAAAATTAAACAGAATATTCACCACTTTGTACATAAAAGTAGATATTGCATTGGAATTTAGCGAACGAATATAAGAAATGTATTTATGATTTTGCGCAAAAGAATAAAATGTGACACCGATAGACACCATACTTGACAAAGCTTATGACAAAGTTTTACGTTATACTAACTTCCATAACTATCGGTATATGATAAATTATATTTATGGTCCGGGCAATTTTATTAGAGATCACTATAATGTGATGATCGAATATTCATGTTGCCCAAATGAGCCAAATTGGAGATGAAAATGTGGTATAATACGGTACACTCCCTCTAGGAAACAGTTATATATTTATCTTATATGTTACAGACGCTCCCCTTCTGTACAGAAGATCATTGCGTTCTAAGTATTTCTATGGTTTGTGTTTAGTCCTGTATTCTCACTAGAGTTTTAAAAGATGATAAAATGTTGGCTTTCCTGGTTTCTTCAGGCAACCCATTCCACGCCCGAATACCGGACGGAAAGAAAGAAAACTTGTGTGTTTGTTCTTGCATATGGAATAAGAAAGATGTTTTTATCTTTATGTCTATTTGAGGGTTGTATTAAGTTATCTTTGTGTTGTATTTCTAAATTAGAATTAATTGCCTTATGTATAATTACTAATTTACTCTTGGTTCTTCTATCCTCTAGTGTTTCAAGGTTTAATGATTTAACTAATAAACTACATAAACTACTCTTGTCAGTTTTGACAATTATACAATTAGTACCTTATATCTAAATATTTTTTCCCCTAATTTCGACCGCATATACATATTCCCAAACATACACAATATAGTTAAATGAATTTGTTTCGAGTATTATTTATAACAATAATGTTATTTAAAAAAGAATTCGAAAACAAAGAAAAAAAGAGATCATCATTTGTATAGCCGGCCAATACAATTTGATAGACCAAAGGTCGCGCCGCTGATGTCGATTTCAAAGATACATATTTTTTAAAAAATCAGTTTTTACATCGAATGAGATGTTTTACAATGAAAATAACATCAAATTACCCCATTCCCCTATCCAATAAAAAATATTTAAAAAATCCCAAGCTTTAAAAAAGTCAATAATATGTTTTGGATTAGAGAGAAGGGAGAGCACAGATGAATTAATCTTTATAATATGCGTGAGAAGGCAGAGGACATCTTGTATTCGCCCTATAATATTTTCGTTTCTAATCATAGACTGCATCATTAAACAATGAAATAAATTGAAATTGTCAGGCTATAACCATGACGCCAAATGTGATCCAGATTAGATTTTTCAAAAGCCATAATGCGAATCATATGATGACATTTGCAATTTCAGATAATCTTTTATTGAAAAACATAACATTTATAAATGTTATTCCTGCTGAGTGTAACTCTGAAATTATTAATTACAATCAATCAGAAAAAATATAGTAGCGATTAGTTTTAATTTAACGGAATATTAGTTCCATAACATAAATATTGAAGACATACATAGCTGCTGACTTAAGATTATTGCTTCCACACACACAGAAACATACTTGTGCATTTAAGAGCACGACTTAATAATATTACTTGTGCTGATTTTTGGCTGATCTTAACTTAATAAATCACAAAGTTGCTGACTAGCGTTCACTACTTTGTCACAACCAAAAAAAGGTGGGGTGGGGATGTGGTGGGGGGGGGGGGGAATCACTAGCACCTCAGGTGGATGGAGCCCGATAAACTTGGTCGGAAACGTATCTGAGAACGGGACAAAACCTGAATCCTGTAGGTGGTATTGGCACAATGAAGCCAAGCTGTGCCACTAGGGTTGTCCAGATGCAGGGAGAGTGATTGCTGTATATTGAATCATGTTAGCCCTCTGAAGAAAAATACCAGGCCTTCTTCATCGTCACACTGTGACGGAGAGATGTCAAAAAAATACTCTCAGATTTGAAGAAGCCACTAATTCCTATAAAGACTACTCCTTTCCCGCCAATACTCGACATTGTTTTAAATATATATATATACAAGTCTCAAAAATGTATGTCCATAAACAAGCTATAGCTCTTAATATTTTTCCTGAAGATCGGATAGTAAAACTGGGGTAAGAGCCTTAAGATAGCTTAGACAGTTCAAGGCTCGGAGCAAACAGAAATATAAATGTGATATACAGAGTAACAAGCCTTGCTACCGTTCAACATAGCCACGAACCAAGAGCGCCCTATTGATTTTCTAAGAGAACACTGAGTTCAATCACAACACATGCACCGCTAACATGTATTGAAAAGAATGGTCCGGAAACTCCACGCTGGGAAATACGTCACTGGTTATAAAAACAAAGCATAAATGGAGGAAACTAAGCTGGGGGTCACTACTTAGAATACGTCATTGGTTAAACAAACACATTAGTAACGGTGGAAAATGGCTAGGGGGTCGCTATTTAAGAAAAAGCTTTGCTGAATAGATCATATAACAGTGAGAATAGTCATTTAAATAGGTTATTGGTTGCACAAGCAAGACAATAATAATGGAAGATACAGCTTGAACGGTCTTTAAAAATGTATATTAAAATAATTAATGTCAATATAATTTTCACCTTGTTTATTATTATTTTTTTTAAAAAAATGCTACTCTTTTTAGCTTTAAGACAAAGAAAGCCGTTTCTAAAATTATAAACTGGTGATCAGATGGCAAATTAAATATATCCATTTCCAAATCTTCAAAGATTTGAGCAGGATATTGATTTGCAAGTAATTTTCATTTTTCCTTTTCCTTTCAAACTTGATGGCTCTGCCCCCCCCCCTTCCCTACCCGGAGAAAGCTTACGTTCTTAGAAATCTTCACTTTACCACTCACTTTAGATGGATCAACTTTAAACAAATAGAATCATCTAATATTTTATACCATATATATCACACTTTATGAGATGGAGGATTTATCACTTTTTCATTTTGTTTGTAAAAATCACCATCTTCTACAATGTTCTACATCACATCTCTTTCTACAGTATCCTGCTTTACCCGATGTCCCGGAGTTTCACATATATTAGATGTATACTACACTGTGATTTTTCTGTACATCTAAAGTATAAGCTATATCATATAATGTTATAGAAATAAAATGTTTAAATGGTTTAATAAATTGAATTTTTTATCGTACCCCTCCATAGACCCATTAGATCGATCGTCTCCAGTCGGAGATAATTAGGTCTCTACAGAATTCGATGTGTCTCCTTTGAATTAGATGAGCCCCGAGACAATTTACCTCTCCCGGGGTCTTTCACTCTGCCGGGGTGTAGCAAAATCTGATCATAACACGAGAATGAAGTGACAAGGTAAAAAAGAATTGAAATTTAATGCTTTATATTCTTCACTTTCATGTGCAAACAATACTATTTCCGTGACTAGCTCAGCAAATTTTAGGAACACAGGATGATCATTGACCTGAATGGTAATTAACGCTATCTATGGACACATCGTCTAAACGCGGGGTTGCTTTTAGTACTAAGTACTAACGCCATAAAAAATAGTTCAATATGAGCGTCAGCTGTTGTTATTAAGCATAAGAGAGTACAACACATCCAATTATTTAACGATTTAACTTAAACAAAGATTCAGCGCAATGTATTTTATGTGAGAACAAGAAACAAAACCGTCCAATGACGTTCCGCCGGCGTTTCGGCGACATATTGTCTAGCAGTAGCAGTAGTGATTAGCAGGAGTGACACACTTCAAGATGGGAACACAGTACTGAATGGTGACAAAAATACTGCACCAAAAATAACTCGTTTTGAACGTCCGCGTAAATTTGTTCCATGTGAAAATGATATTTAATTTTTCTCCGCTAGTGATTATTAGAGTCTGTAGGTCCTACAGTGTAGGAGTTTGAAGCACCAATCACTATCGAGGACCGCACAGACAACTGCCTTTTATTATTTAGGATTTTGGAAATTATAAGTTCAGAGGCGTCTAAAACTGAGGCATTGAAAGAACAAGATGCGGGGAAGAAGATGCCATCACCATGCGGGTTTTGAAAGTTTAGAATGGCTCATTAATTTTTAAAACAGGTTGACAAAATAATAAGATTTTTTGTCTCTCCACTTCCTGGTGCCCTTGACGCAGGTGTAAAGTAATTTTCAGCACATTCTTTTCCTTTTGGATTTCTCTTTCGGATTTTACATTAGTTTTTCATTATATTTTAATAAACAACTTAAGGATGGCCTATTCTAGTAATTAATGAGAATTTAGACAGCTCACAATCCTATTGATTTTGTTTTATTCTCATATGATAATGAAAGCTAATAATAAGCTAATGTCCGTTCGATTTTACAGATCATAATAGAAACTAATTTATTATGTAATATCATGGTTCCATAAATTCGTTAAAACTACAAAATCATCCTTAGGCCAAGAGCAATGTCATCGGAATTTGTAATGGAATATATTTGGCATATTAAAAAGAATTATATATTTATATATATATAATGATATTGTTGCATTTGCATTGAATGTATTTAATTTTGTTAGAACAATAACATTAAAAATGTAATGAAAATAAATTATTAAAATATTTAAAATGCTACAGCCGACTTAGGAATCCATTTCAAATTATATATTGAATCTGGGATGATAGCTTATTCTGGCGTAAGTTCACCGCTCTGAACTGAGCAATGCATAGTATTATAATAACTTTACAAGCTGACCCGATTATGGTTTTAATTTTTTATATATTTTAAAAAAATTGAAATTATATTATTTTTTAAAAAAAACTTCTAATTCTGGATTAACCTAAAAGTTTATGAGAATTAGATAGTCAACTCGCTTTATAAAGCAAACTGTACCTCATGTTTCGAAACTCTCATGTACACGTATAAAAAAAATTATTAAAAAAAAATAGCAAAACCTTACGTTAGATTAGATTTTTCAGAAGGCGAAATACTGTCCGTTCATTAAGAAAATGTGTATGGAATAAAATCTGTCTAACGTGAATTATAAATGACTTAACATGATAATGTCAGTAATTTTTAAGTTTCAAAATTACCAGGAAAATATTTTGAAGAAGGAAAAAAAATGAAAGCAAGGAATGAGCTTTTCATTTTGTTTATATTGTAAATATATATTTGTCATTATAGAGACATTAAGAATAAAACTTACATTTCATGAGTTTAAAAATTCACAATCCGCCCACGCGCATTGAATCGATTTCTTAAGTTCAGCACTTAATATGGGTCATCCTTTATTTTTTTTTTTTTTTCATGAGTCAACAAGACGCAATTTTTTAATTATATAGACTACAAGCGTTTGGTTAATAAATGCACATAAATCAACCAAAAAGCAATCAAGGGAAACAGAGAGATCGGATGTTCCTAAACACGTTAATAGAAAATGTTTATTTTACGTATGATGTATCTGTGGTACATGCTTCGGGCAGATTTTAGTTTGAAAACCGTCCGAGCAGTCATAAAAGTATAATAAAAAAAAATAATACTGTAATTTTAATATCAAATTCTACAACGTATTTTTAAACACCATATGGTTTCTTGCAGAGCAGAACAATGAAGTATATTTATAACGTTAAGGTTGCCCAGTGACGCGTTTATCGACCACGGCCGGGAACTCACACAGCTAGAAAACAGCCAGCCAAGAAATGAGGTCAACGCAATCATAAAAACTTGTCTACTGGGTGATGGCAAGGTACAGGGAAGTCACGAGGTCACACTGAAATTCTGGGATACAGGAAGAACTCCCATCATTATATTCCTGGGGGAGGGGGCATGATATCCGTTAGGTAACGATTGAGACGTCGCCTTGTTATTAATAAAATCGATTTAGATTAGATGAGAGAAAACATAATTACATACTCTTCTTCTAAAAGAAATCGAAGGATAAGCACCATGTATTGATTTAAACAATACAAATCAAGTATTTTTTATTTTCATTTATTATTATTTTTTAGCACAGCTGAAAGTGACACATTAAGATTTTTTTGCAGGCTTTTACTTTTAATATAAATGTTTTTTTTTAAAAACAAGATTTTCAATTATAATAGATTACACTGTTTGATTAGCATTGCTTGTTAGTGGCTTTGTATATTAGTCCTTTTTGCATGAGAAGACCTATAAAATATATCTGTTGCGGACGCTCCTTCTATACAACAATTAAGAGATGTGATTGTATAGGCTGTAATATAAAAGACCAGTGAGAAGTAAGGCAAATCCCTAGGTAAAAATTGTTCCTTGGTTATGCTGACGACAGATCAATGTGTGAACTTTTTCTTAAAATCTGTCAAAATATTTATTGTCATTTTTTATTGTTGAGTATACAACCAATTAAAAAATATGGCAGTAAACACATTAAGACTCAATGCATTTCATTTAATCGAAATTAAACATAGATCTACTATTTATTATTAGTGTGTCACGAAAAAAAAAAATGTCAACAATATTTAAGGAACTTTAGAAACGGAAACTCGTGAATCGCTTACATACTTCTATTTCTAATCAGGACGCTTATTTTGAAATGTTTCTTCTATGTCAGATACACCTTTTATAATTTTTATAGTTCCATTGGCTACTAAAAAAGAAACCACGTTCAACGTTAAAATTTGATGAAACAAATTTATTATTTTTTAAAATCAATTTAATCAAAATTGCCAAATTTACTTTTCATTCGCACTTTTTTAAAAAGCTATTTAGGAAATTGGGTCCTAACTTTCCTGTGAGGGGGTCATCCTATATTCTGTAGTAATAAAGAGCCATATATAGTCCTGAACAAATATTCTCATTCAATAATTCAAAACCGTCTTATACAGGAAGTGAGCTTACTTTTATGTACAAAAATGTTAACATTTATTTAATAATTATTGCTACCCTAGCGGAAAAGAAAATTAATGATTTTTTATTTTTAAATTGATATAGCATTCAGATAAATATTTTTTTTTTACATTATAAACAATTGAAGAATCTGAACGAACGTTATTTTAAGAAATATGCATTTTACATAGCCCGACCCCCCCCCCCCTACACAGTTTTAAACATTTAAAACTCCCTAAACAATTACTGATATCTCACCATTTAAGACAAACTGAATATACCTTTTCTAAAAAGAATTTGTTTAGGCCCACCCATATATTACTGAACATCTGACATGTATAATTTAAATCTATTTTCAAGTAGTACAATTCTTGAGTATTTTATTCATCGGCTGTTTTATGACAGGTGGTTAACAGCTGAGTTGAGAACACGGCACTATTACCCCAAGTACCTTAGCAACGCTAAAAATAAACCTCCCTTTGCAGCAAATTACATCTCATTGAATAGCGCGGCTTCAAGGAAGCAAGTGAGATAAAAATGATTAAATACATATTCAAGGCTTTATCTACTAGACACTGAATATAGCATCTGAAGCGCACTCTTGCTAACTGACTATATTTTATCCTATATATAAATATTTCTGTTGTCTGTCTGCTTGTCTGCCTGCCTGTCTGCTTCCATCCTCACTCCGTCGTTCGAGCTATCGATCTAATCTGTCATATCTATCTACCCACCTGTCAGACCAACTACTCACCCCTCCAATCACCCACCAACCATTAATCAGGTTATCTCATATTTCTAGAGTTAAAAGAAACCATTTCCTGTGTATGCCATAAANAAACCCCCCCCCCCCCCATGACTTTTAATTCAAAATTTAAATTTATATTTTTAAAATTATAAGGAAGAAAAAAGCGTCAACATTTCAAGTAAATCAATGGTAAAAGTAGTCGTTTTCATGTAAATGGAGGTAGGTAACTTTTAAATAGCCTTTAAGAAATCGAATATGACGTTCTCCTTTTACGTGAAGCATTATTCAGGTTAAATTAATTAAATATCTGTATAGAGGCAGCAGACAAGGGGTCGATGGTAATACTAAATACTAAAATTGGATTTAAGTGCTACTTAATATAATGTAGCACTTAAATGCAATTTTGTCAATAAACAGAAAAGTCAACCAAGTGTCGATCCGTAATCTGACAAGGTTCCAGAATACAAGTAGGGGAGTACCCCATCAATCTATTGATCTGACGCTTTCTCTTATATCTCTACTCAACTCATAAATATTGTAGGCGTTTGCTTGGGGAAGCCTGGACCAATTATATATTTTGGTAGGGTGAAATCTACCGGCAACAATGCGGTCGGTCGATTTCAGTGACTAGGAATACGCTTTTTGGTTATAGTATGCTAATAATTAACAATTATCATTATATATGTTTTTATTTTAAAAAACGGCAAGAGTTAATATAGATTTTTAAAATTACTAGTTGTCATTAAAAAATATAATTATAACATTTTATATTTCAAAATATTTGTATCAATGATTTCAGGTTACCAAAGATTTTTTAAAAATTTAACGTTCGCACAGGATCTAATGAATTCTAAAAGTTGTAGCAAAATACATCTCTACTAAAAACTCACCCAGTTGGTCTTCTCCCACATTGAAATGTACGAAGTTGGGGTGTAACTGTAGAAGTTCTCCAGCCATCTGACAGGGAACTGGCTAGTAGGCGAGAACTCGGCCATTGTGGTGTTAGTAATGATAATCCTCAGGGAATAGTCGGTCTCACTATGTTTCCTTTGGAAAAAGCCCAAAGGTCGTTGATAAGTTCATAAGTCCGTAAGAATGCCAAGATATGTGTCCATAATGAAACTACTTTATTTCTTTAAAGTAGCGCTGAATTCATCATTCGCAATATGAAAGAGTTCAAACAACCCGTGCAATAATGCGTTGTCAGAGAAGATAAACACAACTATTGACGGAATAATGTCTCAGAATGCTTAAAGTCTAAGTGCTCGTTTATTGTTTTGTTCATCAAGTTATCCAGTGACACTGTTGTATATAAAATACGAATATAGCTCTTCAGGCACAATGGTGACAAAGGATGAGCTGATATACTTCTGATAATCTCTATAACAGCATATTATAACCACTCTAAACCACGTTGTTAAGATGAATTGTACATTTATTCTTTTGGTAAACAATAAGTTTGAAAATACTGTTCAGACGATGATTATAAATATAAACCGCTGTTCATCATATTAAATGTTAAAATAAAAAACTATACTTTAAAATTTGACTTTGACCAAATTTTTGTTGTATGGTTGATTTGATCTGAGTGATAAAGTTGCTAAAGAACTTTTTGCAAGTGTGTGACTGTCCGCCATACATTTCGTTTGAGCATAGCTAATTTTGGGAGGCGTTACTGGAATCCTAAAATGGTTTTTTAAGAAGAACAAATATATTTGATAATTTTTAATGCCATTCGTATACCTTTACAATTAAAAAAAAGACACAAACCAAACTTTAGCTAGTCCATTAACAAATCCAAAGTTTTATTTAATTTATGACATTTAGCTAATGGAGATTTTCATTTTAAGGGAAAACTTCATCCATAAAAGTAAAATGTTGAACTTCAAGACTACATTGAGAAATAAATTTACTTCTTAGGGGCACATCCAAAGGATGTCAGCGGGCGAGAAAAAACAAAGAGTTGGTAGAAGTAATCCAACAGTGTTAGTTTTCTTTTAATGAGCATCATATAAAAAAGGAAATAACTTTCGTAATATTAATCTACAGAAGGTCAACCTTTAAGAAGAAACACAGCCATAAATAAAACGGACTAAAAAAGAGAATTCTAAGCCATTAAATCAGAGGGCAATGTTGTGTCCACGATAAAAGACTTTCATTATCAAGAGGAGACAATCAAGCAAGCGAGAAGATTAGCCGATGACACAGTGAAATTAGAAATTCTAGCTTCAAAGAACTTATGCCTCAAAGATCGTCCTCGATCTGAGGGAGAAAAAGTAAAATCGCCAGGACGCATGAATATAAGGTACGTATTTTAAAGGCAAAAATTCAATCAAACAATTATAAATATGCGTCTTAATTTAATGTAAAGCCTCCACTTCCTCTTCAAAGATTGTTTAAAAATGTATCCAAATAAGATATAGTAGGAACCCTTTCAAGTACTTTTAACTTAAATTTTAACATAAAGGTGGAAAGGGTATCTAAATTTGAAGCCGTAAAGACAAGCTTTTCAAACACTCTTACTTACGCCATATTTACTTTAAACTTAAAATGTTTCATATTTTCTAAGAAAATTTAACAAGTGTTAAATAAAGAGAAAACTAGTGATTTATTTTGAAACAAGAAAACAAACAAACCATTTTATTATGGTAGTAATAAATTAAAATATTTATGGTTGTATTACTAGTACGGATGTCAAGTTCAAAAACATGACAGATTTGTGGAGCGTTATTGGATTATAAGACGTTTATATTGCCCATGGGGTCAAAATATCAAATCGATATGAAAGCTTTGATGTGTATTACACATCTTTTTTCCTGGCGAAGACAGTCATTTCGAAAAGTAGACGCTCGATTGATTCGACAGAAACACACTCCACTTGAGTTAGCACTCGTAGGCCACACCACAGAACGAACTAGAGCTTGAATATAATAATTTCTGATTGGACCGTCGCTCACGTAAGATGAAAACATTAGATTTCACATTTTTTAAAAAGAATATTGAATGTGATCACAGGAAAATTTTAGGGTCGATAGCCTACATGATGCCTAACTTGTCGATCTTGAATTTCATAATTACATGGTGTCAAGGAAACATGCACATATTTACTTAGCTAATTAGTTAATGACATGTTAATACTTCATAATTTAAAAAAAAACTGATTAAGGAGACCCTTATGTCGCATTAATAAAATATTTTGTAATAAATTACAGAGTTGAACGTTCATTTATTTTATATACCAGCTAGGGACCAGCCGGGTAGACATTTTCTAATACATTGGAATGGTTAGATGTTCTATTTGACGGATACGTGTATAAACCGAGTACTAGGATTGTTAGCTTTAGCAATAAAGCTCAGCCAAATCTTCAATCCTAAATCATCAACATTAGTAAATTTGGCGGCGTGAGGCAAGTCGCTAGAAGTAAACATTAAGTTTTCGTATGCTGTTAGTTAACTTAATTTGTTATCTTATGTAGTAAAGTTAAATCTATACTTGTAACTTTTAACTTAACATTTTTTCTCGTATTGAAAATTGATTGTTCTACTATATTTTGCATGGACTTTATGACCAACGCTTGTAATTTGTTATATATTAATAATTTAATGTATTCATACATTAAGAGTGTCCAAAGATAAAACAAATTTTTTATATAGCTCATTTTAGGAATTTTTCCCTCGCTATGATAGGCAACTATTTTTGCCAATATTTTGGTTAATTTGATATAATGAAGCAGATTAATATTTGCAATTGCATTAGGCACTAAAAAGTGTTATATTAGCATGTCAAAAACAACTGTGCATTTGGTTACAGTGAATTAATTTTTTTGTGGGGTTGGTAGGGACGTTACACTAGCAATAGCTTGCTCTTAAGATATCGCATGCCCTGGGCTACTGTTAATTATTTCCAGAAAGAATATTTATTTGAGGTCAGAGCTATTTGTTATTATCTGGAATTTTATTTTTAGCTTTGAGAAATGCTGACCATTGAAATAAATCCCCACTGGGAACTATTTTAATTTTGTAAAGAGTCGTTGTTGGGAATTATGCTAATTAAATGCCGATGCTGTATGGGGGACGACGGACAAAAAATAAAATCAGGTAAGGCAGGCATTCACGGCTTCGGGGATTAGATAATGGTAACAAATTACACGGCCGCGATAAATGCAGATGAATGCGTTTGCATCAGAACTTCTAAATTTTACATAAAAATGTTACATTTATTATATAAAGATCTATTTTCAAAATTTGATCTTTATAGGTTTGTGGAAAAACAAGCGCACATGACCTCTTAAATTAATCAGACCACATGATTCATATAACTGTGTTGTTTACAGCTTTTTAAAATATGTATTTATTTTTAAAAAGCTTTATTTTGGTACATAAAAACTGAACACATTCACATTGTATTAAAGATGCACAATCTTAATCAGTGTATAGATCTATTTCCTTAAAAAGTTAAAAAATAAAAATAATAAGATGCCCCAACCTCTTAAAACGTAACAGTCAATGAAAATGTTTTAGATACAATCAAATCAAATCATTTTATTTTAAGCTTTTGATATAATATTGCATTTTTTCTCGAGACTAGACGACCCACGGCATAACATGCGCCGCAGAAAAAGAACAACGCGAGTGACTGATGTTCAAAGAGGTCAGCAATGAGACACGCAACACGCCAGAGCAAGCAAGACGCAGGCATAAGTTGGTCTCGAGACTTGCGCACTGCGGTTGAGCTACCCCCTCTTGCACCACCCGTTTGCCAGTCATGTGCATATATATCTATCTATATATATATATATATATATAGATATATAGATATATAGATAATGTAACAAAATTTTGAATATTATAACTGAGATCAAAACAGATTTCATTATCTTTTATGGAAGACTAGCAACAAAGCCCGTCCAATATTGTTCCGCCGTCGTTTCGGTGGCATGTTGTACCTCCCCTCCAACAGCCGTCTCGACCGGCCATAATTGTGCATGTCTAAAAATCGATCAGGTGATATCAGTAAAAAGTAAAGTGGCACATGAGCACAGATGTTGGGTGACGTTTTTGTACTCGCGCACTGACACATGACGTGACTATGTCAAAGAACAAAACCATCGCCTATTTACTCTTGACACTGATTCCATTAGTTCACTTTCCACAGTTCCAGCCCTTATCCTGACAGTACTATTTTGTTAAGAATTAGTGAAAATTTTATGGGGGTAAAATACACAGAAAAAAACACGATTGTTGGAAAACTAATGTGTATCGTGAGCGTTTATATTGCTTTTAGCCATAAAATGTTTCTATAAATTAACTCTAATGCTTTCTCAAAGTGAAATGCCAACTTTTTGCATTATTACCCTTATAACCGACGACAATATAATATTTCAGGCTATTTAAATTAGAACTATCGATTTATTTATTAAAATCAATGTTACAATGTTTACCATATTAAGTTAAGATTAAAACAGTAGTTTAAAATTGACGTTTGCTAGGAGTGAAACATAAACCGATGTGTTACGGGGATCTTGTCTTTTTGTTATGATATTACTATTTGGTTTAGCATTGTGTGACCTGCAATATTAACATTATTGACAAGTGATTCAAGTAAACGTGTTTTTAAAAAAAAAATTAAAATCTATAAATTTCGAATGCGTTAATTATCTCAAGTAAACTTATTGCCAGTAATGATGATCAAATATAAAAAAATAAGTTTACAATAAGAATGGTATTTCTAGGTCATTTTAGCAATTATCAATTAAATTTTATGTTTGTACTAAATAATCGGAGTTGAGCGAGCTATTTACAAATTTATTTATTTATTTCGTACACGTATATATCGTAATACCCCAGTCTACGGCTGGACTCACCGCGAATTACAAACATTTCCAAACACCCGAGAAAAGACATTGTACTATCAATCTTCCTTAACATAGTTACATACACATTCTATTTATAGACATATATTCATTATATATATATGTCTAGCCGTGAGTGTATAGACTGGTGGTTAGATGGAGCGAGATCAGCGCACCTCATCATCTGTCCGCCGAAACAAGTCTACTGGACAAAATGAATATCTTCGGCATAGTCTCAGCGTGCCTCTGAATAGTGAAAGTATAGAGCCAATCAACATGTTGCATAATCATAATGCTTCAGAGTAAAATTGATGAGAAAATGCACATCTTTTAACAACAAAGAAAATGGAAAAGAACAAAATATACTGATCAACGGAAAAAAAGACGAGATTTGGAAAGTCTTAATAAGACAATGGTGTTTTTAAAAAAAGTCAGACAAGAAACTTTCACAACACCATGCTTTTTTTTCCTTCTTTTTTTTTTTTTGAGAGACGAACGGTCTTAATGGGAACTAATCTAAAACGTGATCAGTTGGCTTGCAGCCAAAAATTGTTTCAGCAGAAGTCGTTGAGGGTACATGAGCACTCCTCTGTTCACAACATCTCCTATGAAATATTTTTAAATATGTATCTAAAGCCCGGTACTTCTACTTTTGTGTAGAGCTGTATTTTAAATTGAATGGTTGAGTGTGATTTTAAAAAAAGGATAGTCACATATGGTGAGATAATACATGTGTGACTAGTGGCTAAATTTAAATATTAAATTTGTGGTAGAGGTATAAATAATTTTATACCGCTAATTGAATACACTCAGTTTGGGATTAGAAGTCTTCCAGTATGTCAAGTTACTAATTCAACGCACATCTAAACAGGGTTGAAAAAATATTTTGTGCTCAAGAAATAAAAAAAAAAATACACACCAATATCGAATACCTTTATTTCGGGTGATCTTTAAATTAAATAATTTCGGATCGGTCTCGTCAGCCATCTGCGCACACATAAGCAAAGCCAGTCCCAGCAACCCTCGGTTGACTAGAGTGGTCCTCGTCGACTCGACGGACGAACAACAACTCAAATACAATTGGATTTAACACATTCAAGACATTTATTTTAAAGACTGTTCTCTGTAAAGTTCATATCTAAACATAAAAATACGTTCATTCGCATGCACGCTAATAGAAGCCTTGAATATCTTATTTAGTAAAATAATAGCTGGACTTTATTTTAATAGCAGAAAAATAAAAAAGGGTATCAGTATGCAAATAAATACGGGTTTTAAGGAAATGATAATCTATATGAAAGGAAGTTGTACTTTAACATACGTAATGTAAAATGAAGTTACACAAACATATTTCAACCCCCGGTAAGAAAACTTGACATTAAAATATGGTGAAAAGCAACATCTCTTCATGCTATCCTATTGATGTGCTGGTAATTAAAAATTTAAACAAAATGATATACCAATCACGACAGGCTGGACATTTTTACTGTATGAATGTGCATTTTATTGTCTTTTATTAAAAACGATGTTAATTAAGTTGACATAATTTTTTGTGTCGAAAATTGAGGAGCTATAAGTAGTTACTGTAACTATTTTAGTTTATCATTTTGACATTGCAACAGTATTTAAAATATTCATCAAAAGTCTACTAGATAGCACAAGTATCTTTCCGTATGGCAAGTGGGGTTACAAATATAGATTCTTTTCGATTCTTAATTTTTTTTAGTAAAGACAAGAAAATAAGACATTAAAAAAGCACTTAATTCTTTAAATTATTAATAGAAATAACATTGTCTATTGATCTATACCAGGTGTCTCTAAACTTTTCTGCCAAAGAGCCGCATTAAATGTCAAGCAGCAGTCAGAGGGACCAACTACACTCTTGGTTTAAAAAAAAGTTTTAAAAATGTTATTATCATTTTTTAAAAAAAGATTAAAAGGTCTCCCTCCAGGGGCCGGATGAGAGTATTGAGGGTGCCTCGCGGGCCGCATCTGGCATAGTTTGGAAACCCCTGATCTATACTAATAAAAGGCAAAGTCCTCATTCACTGATTCATCACTAATTCTCCAACTTCCCGTGTAGTTAGGAGCATGAAACTTTGGATAGTTGTTGGGTACCCTCGGCGAAGAAAATTGGAGAAAAAGAATTTTGAAATTCCGGTTCATGTGGGACCGTGAGCCCAAAACGTTTTTTTTTCCTTATATGGGCTAAATAAAAGTTGAAAATTTCCCGAGTAGGTAGAAGCATGAAACTTTAGGAAGTTGTTTATTCTGCGATGATAGCATGCGAAAAAATATGTAAATTATCACTTACTGGGGGCCTGTGACCCAAATATAGCTGTTTCCTTATATGAGCTATAAAAAAACTGAAAATCCCCAATTCTCCTATTTCCCGTGTAGGTGAAAGCATTAAATATTGGAAAGTTGAGGAGAACACATCTGCAATGGTAACAGGCAAAAATATTTTAATTATCGCTTACTGGGGGCGGGGGCCCAATTTTATTTCCAACAATAAAAACTGACTCATCACTATTCTCCAATTTTCCGTGTAGGTAAAAGCATGAAACTTTGGGAAGTTGTTGAGCAAACTCTCCTGACAATAATTTAGCGAAAAAGAATTTAAAAATTGCCGCTCATGTGGGGCCGGGGGGCCAAAAACTTTTTGTCCTTAAATGGGCTATATATATAAATTGAAAATAACTGAATCTCCTATTTATCGAGTAGGTAGAAGCATGAAACTTTAAGAAGTTGTTGAGTACACTTCCGCAATGGTAACGCGAACAAATATTTAAATTATCACTCACTGGGGAGGGACCCAAATGTAGCTTTTTCACCTTAAATGAGTAAGAAAAATATCAAACTTTGGATACTATACTATGTCAATAGATTTGACAAAACTTGGAATTAAAAAATCTCGTAAAAACCAAGTTTAAAAAATATATATAGATCTTTATTTACGAGACAAAACTAAAAGAATGTTCATCATATTACGCATCGCACGACAATCCAAAAATATTTTTTTTTGTCTCAAATAAATAAATATTTTGTAGTAAAAAAATGTATACATTCTGCCTGCTACATTTAGAGCTAGATTTCTACAGATCGGGAATATATTTTACAAAAGCATCGTCAATATAAACAGCGCAACAGGAAAGTATAAAAAAAAGTTCGTTCAATATAATACGCACCGCGACACTTGGCACAAAAAAATTAACATGATACATAGAAATAAATAAAGATAATCTAAATATTCATTAATTTAATTACAGTACATTCGATCGATCTGGAATTATGATCCATCATTTTTAACATCGGCACGAGTCTGTCAAGAATGATATATGCCACGCTGAACAACTCAAAGAGCAAAGTTAAGGTCCAAGGAGAGTACTCAAGGGAATTTAAAATTAGACAAGGACTAAGGCAGGGAGACTCACTGTCTTGTATGCTTTTTGACTTGACGTTAGAGAGAGAGTTATTAGAAACATAAATATCGTTACTCGAGGAAAAGTAACTGGATACTTCCTGAGAGAAACTCAAGAACCAAAAGCTATTGGCACTTTCTATAGCCAACCCATCCAGTACCTTGCATAATAATATGGTGATGGCATAGCTCTGCTTGCTAAAAGTACTAAAGACATATAAAAGTCATACATTGAATTATAAGATGCATCACTGCAAGCAGGACTGGAAGTCAACAAACAAAAACAAAATACATGACCCTAGAAAGAGAAGAAATGACGGGTGAAGACATTAAAATTAGGAGCCAGACTTTTGAAAAAGCAAATCAATTCAAATACCTAGGATCACTACTAAATGAAAGGAATGAGTTAATTTTTAGAAATCAAAGAACGAATTTCTGCTGGGAATAGAGCATACTTTAGTAGTCAGAAAATGGGGGTTCAAAATTGATCCAAAGTTTTTTCGGCAAGCAGACGCCCCAAGTTAATATAAAGTATTTAATTATTTATTTTTTAAAATCTTGATGGGCTATATTAAAATGGGGCATTAAAATTTTATTTGTCTTTCTTTTCGAGCCGAGGGCCCCTAAACGTTTTAGAGATTTTAATGATTTTATTTCACACATTTTAAAAAAAAACAAAAAAAAAAAACATCGAAAAACAAATAAATCTGTCATGATCCAGATTGAAACAAACTGTTGTTTTGAACTTTAATTTCTTCCACCAATAGGGTCCCAGGGCCCTTATTTTAGTTTATTTAAAGCTGTATAATAGCATTTTATTTATGCCACGGTCATTAAACTTTGGGTAGTTTTTAAGTACGCTCCAACTAAGGTTGGTGCAATTAAATTTTTTTAAACATAACTTATTAGGGGCCGGGGGCCCATAAAGCCATTTTTAAAACATGAGTTATATCAAATGTGGCTACTAGAGTGGCATAGATATGGGAGAGGGAGGTTGTCTAAATTAGAAGGTCCCCCTGGCCCCTTATGAGGGGCCCCAAATTAGTGTCTCCCAAAGAGGTTAGGCCTCCGGGGCCCCCAAACCCTTAGAAATTTCTATCTACGCCACTGCCTACTAGGTATATGGATGAATTATTGACCAAATTTGATATTTAAAACAAACTGATATAGGATAATGAACTCCTAACGTCTGTTCAATTGGAGCAAAGGCCAAAAATAATATTTTTCGTAAACTTTTAAAGCTTCATTTCCGAGTAGATTTTTAAGTTTAAATAAATATAGACACGTATCTCTATAATGACCTATATTAAAAACTTCAGGCCTATGAATTATGCACATCCTATAACAATTTTGCACGGGGGCCCTTAATGACCTTTTATTCCCCATTTGATTTTGACAAATATTGGCAAACAAATATATTCATCATGATCCAGATTGAAATCAATTGGTGTTTTGAAATGGTGTAACGGGGTCTCACAACGCTAACTGAAATCTTAATTTTCCGCTGCAAAGCCCGGGTATTTTACTAGTTGTTATTTGTCATATATTTTTATTATCGGAATATCACATCATGAGGGTACTGAGACAGCCACTTGTATTCGAGTTCTTACCTCATAGTCAATGGCTAACTCTAACAGTCCTGTATGTGGCGTATATTAAATAACTCAAAAATTTACAACCAACAATAAATTCGTTACTCCTATGTTGATACCATCACTGCTTATGTTTTGTTCAAATGGCGCACATTATTGGTTCGATAATGGCACACAAAGATTTAAAAAGCATTTTCAGTTTAATCCCATAGACATTTGCTGCAGGGGATGAATAGTTTTAAATTTAAGCAAGATAACTGTGTGTGATGATTTATTTCAAAAGTTGTGAATACCAGTGCTTCTCAAACTTTTTGTATGGCGGAACAGCAGGAATATTTTCCGTTGTACCAGGGACCAGTGCACTATTTTCCTTGCACTTACAGTGTAGCGAAATACATTTTGATGAACTTGTCAATATACTTTTACTGGCCTATAATTTAAAAAAAAAAACGTTGTAAGTAAAGTTTTATAATTTTGTTTTTAAAAATCTGCGGTATATAGAAATTTGTTTTATTTTATTAACATATTGTAAAAAAATGTCATATTCTTTAGGGTTAGTATTTTCGTTGCTAATGGAGGATTATAATATTTTTCTGTTATTTCTTGATAACTTCTGCGGACCGCCGGCTGATAGCCCACGGACAGGCACCGGTCCGCGGACCACCACTTTGAGAAGCACTGGTGTATACTGTAGACTGCTTGTAAACAATAAACCGGTTTTCTCCAGATACACAAAAGAACATTTTTAAAAAAAAGTTCGAACATAAATTTTAACAAATAAATCTCACAAACATAAAACATATTTCATCACGTGAGATGAATAAAAAAAAAATATTTTTTTTTAAAATTAATAAAAAATAAAACATCCCACAAGTAAGAACATCCTTAAAGTTGTACCATAAAGAAATGTTTTAATATGGAGATTGTTTCACTGTTCGGAGGTTCTTTTAAGATGAACTTGTCAATATACTTTTACTGGCCTATAATTTAAAAACAAAAACGTTGTAAGTAAAGTTTTATAATTTTGTTTTTAAAAATTTGCGGTATATTGAAATATATTTTTTTTAGATCAGGGGGTGAAAAACGCAAGGTGGTGTGCCCCAAACTTTTTTTTTAAAAAGAAAGAAAAAGGAAGGGGATTGTAATTATTCGGACTTTGGAGAGAACAAGTGTGTTACATTAACACAGGGGTAGGGAAACAATGGCTCGCGAGCCAGACATGGCTCTATTGATGACTGTGTGCGGCTCTCAGAAAATGTTCGATTATTGAAAAAAAAAAAACCGTTTATTCAGACTCATTTGATCTACATATTAATTGCTTATAGAAAACAGCATAGCAATATTATTAAAAAGAATTCAGAGACACAATTATTGTACTTTTCGTATTGAAATTATATAAAATGTACACATTTTCTTGAATTTTTAGTTAAAGAGTCAATTATTTATTTATAATTACTTTTAAAAATATTTTTATGAATTGTATTTTATTTTATTTATTTATTTATTTATTATTATATTTTTTGTGGCGGGGGGGGG
>MUZC01001178.1:800233-812790 GCA_002072015.1 Radix auricularia | reverse complement strand
GGGGGGTTAAGCTGCTATTGTTTGTGAGATTATCTTTTTCCCCAAATAAACTCTCCGGTGCTTTTCCTATTTGAATAATACTTGTTACGATATTTAAAACTAACATCTGCTTTCCACATAGTCTTTATTAAATATGTTTGTTTTCAGGATGCTCTCAATATCATTTCAATAAAACCATTTGTTCGAAATAAAGTATTACTGTTCAAAAAGAGATGGCAGGCTATGGTACGTCAAATTCAGAACATATATTTGCAAAACTGCTTTATTATTATTATTTTTTAATTTTAAATTTGGTGTTCAACATATTTTCCTCCCATGTATTCATTTGTCATTGGAAAAAGTATTGTAAATGCTAGTGGAGTGTGTAAAACAGGACATTAAAACACCTATATTTAAAAAAATAGTGTAATATTTGCATACAAATTTAGGTAAATAACTTTTAATAGCCAATGTACTTAAATGTGTTTTAAACATAAGGCAACAAATCCAGTATGGTGTTATTGATCCGGTGTTGCGTGCTTTAGAATGCTATAAGCAAATAAGTCACGGTCGAGTAGAAAGAGGTGAAGATTTTGCAAACGAACACGTTAAAGGATTGGAGATAAATATGAATTGAAATATCTTAACGCCTTACATGGAGTACTGTGGTGACTTGTTTTGTGCATCTGGGTGTACATATGGTTGATGGAGACCCCCACTAAACCTATATAAGGGGTGTCAAGTTGGTGAAAGGTGGCTTCGAAACACAGGCAACCTCCGGGGTCTTTATAAGTACTTCTTGAATGCTTTCAATGAAATCCTTGTGTTTTATTGAGCCTCTAACAGGGTATTACGCACACTTTTTAAATCATTACGTGTATAGATTTACGTGTGTACATTTTTAGTTCAAACACTACACAAAATTAAAGAAATGCAATTTAAAGCCACCTTAATCTTATAATAAGTTGTATAGAACATAACAGTTATAATTTTTAAAAAAAATATGTATGTAAATTAAATTAAAAAACGTCTTAATCTAATATTAAATATGTTTAAACAACTTCTTTCAAACAGAACGTGATTATCTATTTCTTTAAATACTCATCAAAAAATGAATTCAAAATTGAGTGATAAGGTTAGGATTTACTTTTAATGAGACTGAGCACTGACACTACTAACTCTCTCTTGTCGTAGAATCGAAAACAGGGTGATGGTGACTCGTTGACAATAAAGAGGATCAATAACAGAACGTGACACCAATTGAGTCTTAGAATAGGATTACGGCTATTAGCATTATGTGAAAGTTGAAACAAGAGAATGGGGACGAGAACTTGCGTATCAATGGGATGTTTAAGGTGCCTACCAAAGAAAAAAATCTACTTTAAAAAAGCTTTGCTTGTTCTGCCACATGCGTAAGATAGACGTTGGTCGATACGTGGACAATTTTCTGACATTTGATCAATCGACCTTGTTTCTTTCTACTTTTCTTTTACTTCATTTCAATGCCGGAAGCTTCGGGTACATCGAAGTCTAATTGGATTCTGCGCCAGCAGAGCACCACCACAAAGCCGTCAAACTGGATATGCAACCCGTGAGAAGAGAAATCTATATAGGGTCGTAATATGGCCCGCCATAACCTTTGGATATAACAGTGCTGTAACCCCCCCCCCTTCCCCCAGCTCCGCAAAAGCAAGTAATAAAAGCTGTTTTGTTCCTGTATCACACCCATGGGAGTTAAAGTACGTTGATTGAATTCTGACCACGGATTATCCCCTAATCAATAAGATAGGAATTTTAAACAAAGATAGCACTGCACACTCCACCGGATAATAAATTCAAACAAATGCAATAAAGCTAAAGTCGTTTCGTTTAAGGTAAATGGTTTAATAAATTATTTTAATTGTTGAAATGTGATGAAAATTATATGCCACGCTTCCATACTAAATTGGGGGGAGGGGTGGTGGCGGAAATAATCTAAAGAATTTCTAGATATCTGTTCTTTACTGATGCTTGTCTTCTCATAAAAGGAAAAAAAAAAACGCTAATCAATAATCGGCATAAATCATCTTATACTTCACACAGTGTTCTATGTTAAGGATTTACCACTTAAATTGATGTGAATCGCTGGCTAGTGCAAACACAGAGGTTAAATATAAGTTTCACAAATACTAAAAATTCGAATAAAACTATGCTATACACTAAGTAAACACTGGGTCGCTTACCCGACCATACCCCATCTCGAAAGTAACATAATGAATAAAAATGTAGAAATCTAATCGATTCATCAATCAAACACGAGAAGAAAAGGTGATCAGTTTAGTTAGCGATGCGCAAATAAAGTTATTAATTGATTAAGTTGTATTTTATGGAACCAGGGTGTAGTGTGCGCTAAATTGGAATTAACGCTACTAAGTTATGTTTCGTCTAAAGGGCCATAATAATGACCATAGCGTTTTATAAATAAGATACTATCCTTTTAAACAATTATCTTCAAACATTTACAAAATTAGTGCAATACTGACGAATATATATTTTTTTTAAAAAGAAAGGCATTCCAATGAGATTTTTAGATTTACTCACATTGTCCAACAACATGTGATCTACACGAAATTGGCTATCGTAAACCCTTTAAATGATTCATGTTTTCGGTAATCGGTACTGCTCCCCTTAATCAGAAATACGAGTTAAAACGTGTCATTTGATATTAAAGACATTAATATGATAGTAAATATGAAAAACACGTATGAACATGTAGTGAGAAAAAAAGAACAACACTGTTTGTGAACACTTCCAACAGCACTAATATTGCAATACCTAAATCGTGTTACCACGTGCCATTACATACAGGAGTCGTTTCATGATGGACTCATCCATCTCGGGAGACATTTATAGCTCTATTGAATCATTTATATTTTCAACGTAGTTTCACGTTCTAATATCTAAGTCCTAAGTACATAGCATTCGCACAATCGGGGTACCATAAATTAACATAATACATAGATCTATATCTCAATCAATACGATGGTCTAAAAAAAATTCGCGATAGTTACGCCATCAAGGAAGATGTCACAACAATGAGAAAATCCTTGTGAATCAAAGCCAACCAATTAGAATATTTATTGAATAAGAAAACTAAAACTGTTCTTTAAAAAAAAAAACAACCTCAAACGACACTGAGATCCAATCTGGGTAATATACAGTTCATACAAATCCATAAATGTGTGCAAAAAGCCCTAGGCACGAACAACGACACACAGACGTACCAAGCCAATGACTGCAGTCGCATAGAGCGGTTTAAGGACAAGTATTGAGTTTTTTTAAAAAACATTTAAAAATTCTGAGGCAGAGATACGGTGCAACAGTCGTGCCTAATATGGCCACCTCACGCTCAAGTGGAGACAGCCTTATTGAAACAATCCCAAACAAAATAAATCAACCGAGACGAGCGCATTCTACACGCGGCAATAAATTTAGCCGTATTCACCGAGTGTATGCAGCGCTGTCGCTTTATCCCATGAATTTTTTGCAAATAGTGTAACTATTCTCCGTGTAAGTAAAGGTACACATGTCAAATAAAGAGAGGCGCTGGTACCTTTCAGGCCCAAGAATAATTTATAAATTTCACATCACCGCTTTGCTTTTACAATTCACAAACTTTTATTTTGTACACTTTTGACCATGGCCCTGGAGAGGTGACCAAACTTTAAAAGGAAAAAGTACATTTTAAAGGAAATATATATCAACTTACAAACAACATGCCATCATTATTTAAATTTCATTATAAAGATAATATGGATGTCCTTGTAAAGAATATAGAGAAACATTGAATGGATACATACTGTTAAAAAAAAAAAAAAATTCGCATTAAACGAAACCTGATGTACTGAACTAACACGAGCACACTGTGTAATCAATGACGTTATGTGCCATAGAAACGTCTCAATCACCGAACCGTAAACCAAGGTCGATGCGTCACAAAACCTCGATGACAAGACGCATACCGAGCCGACTCAATGTTGAAGCACTTTTAGAATGAAAACAACATCTTACTGTCGAGCCTATGTTTTATTCTGGTAACATGTTGATATTGATTAGGCCCCCTATATGTGTGGGCTTAAGTAGAAAGCTGATATATAATAATATAATATGTGTAAGCCAAATATATAAACATTGAATTGAAATTGATTGTTTGAACTATTTATGTATTCGTAAACATATTGCATTATTTGGGTTGCTTAAAAACAACAACACACACACAGTTGCAAATATTTAAAGTGAATTAAATACTTTACGAATGATAAACTCTTGTCTTACAACAATAATCCCACACAAATGCCTAACTAAGCTATCCATCCGTCTGACCCTGAATGTACTCGGAGCAAATAGATCCTCTCCAGGGGTGGATGCAAAATTTTAATGTGATGGGGGACCCTGTATCTGGTGGCGGAGACGCTCTCCGTGAGTCTAGGTTTGTTTGTGATGGGCTCACATCTGCGACGGACTGGGTGAGGTAGTGGATCACGCGCGACGCGACAGCCTGTGCTCGAAGTTTAGTATCGTTTCCAATGTACCAGTCATACACTGGGCTGCGCTCAATACGTTTTACGAATTACTTACATCAGGTGTCTGGAGTTTTGCCAGTTATACGGGAAGACAGGATTGATATTATTAGAGGCAGGAGTTGTCCACAAACAGGTGCTTAGTTTTCTTTCGATTTAACGTTGACATGTTCTGACGCCCCATTCCACAAAAATAAAAAAAACATTCATAGCTATTTATTATCTTCCAATATATCATATGAATTTAATCAAGGTCTTGTTAAAAAAAAATAATTAAAAAAATAATAATAATAAAACAACCATATTGCTTAGAATTGTACTGTCACATTTTTGTCTTGCCAGAAAATTAAGCATTTATAAATTCAAGAACTATTACATACAATGAACTGTTTACTTTCAAACCCGAAAAAGTAGAATAAATTTGAAAATTATAAACGGTTTTGGAATATCATAAAAAGTATTAGCATTTTATTATAAATTTATATCATTAACTATTAAACCTAATAAGGTTACTAATAGATTGATTACATTAGTTGCAACTTCAGAAAAATTACCTCAGGCATTTATTTTAACAGGTTCAAATGTTTGTTTTTTTTAAAATTAAAACAAAAACAAAATACACACAAACAAACACATAAACAGAGGCATTAAATGTGTTTTATGGGATTTTTAAATATTTTTTTATTAAAGAGGGTGTTCACGAAACATTTGTATGTAGGCCTAATGTGCTATAATGTTTTTAACCTCATTGTTAGGCTTCTATTTCTTTCTTTTAAAAAAGGTTAATATTCGTTTACCTATTTTCACAATGCACGATATTAGACATTTCAGGCTGATAGCTTTACTGAACTTCATTTCGTACAACACAAGCATTGGAAATAGGGATTATTCTTTCTTTATTCCACGCTTTGTCGAGGGCTCCTATTTCCCGAGTTTCATTTATGCGATCCAAAATAATCTACCTGGCTTTTTTTTTTTTTTTACCTAGATGGGTCATAAATCTTTGGTAGATCGTGTAAAATGACCCAAGAAAATGTAATGGTGGGTTAGATTTGTTGCGTCCCATCAGCAGAAGTTTGATAATTAAGTCTTTGTAGGTATCAAAGAATAGCTTTCCAAATTTTCTAAGTGCTCCTCGAGTTTTCGTAAGCCTAAGTAGTAGCTCTATTGTCAACTAATTTGTCTAGTGGGTTTAAGAAAATATCTACGAACTGCGTAAAACTTCGTACGCCTGCTAGGGTCAGTTTCTCATCAGACTATTTTGTGTTAAATTGCTGAAAACCACATTTTTTTCTGATAGGCTTCTATCTCCCATAAGTTTACTCTTAGTTTACATGATTAATTTATACTATTGTTTCAAAGAGTACTAATAGGTGCTTACATTCTTCCATGGGATTTTCTGATATTTTATTGATATTAAAAAAATTATATTTAGAAAAACAATAGGTATTTCATTCAAAACAAGGTCAAAACTAATACTCCCTTTAACCCGTAAAATAATGATTTCATCGTAATAGAGTAGGTTATTGCAGTTCATGTTTATAACTTGACCATTAATTAATTTCGCTAAAATCTAAATTTTCATAGCGTAAAATGTGATCCGATATTTAAGCTGCAACTACTTTCAAACAGGGATAAATTAACGGTAGGATAAAATGGCTGTTTAAACACCCTGTTTATACGAGAACGCACCGAGAGAAAGTTGTCAATGCAGCCCTCATACTGTACACGTTTCAGTTGGCTGGAGCTAGGTACATGGGCGTAAGGGATGTATGCAACTGGTAACATGTGTGCTACCACCAGAATTGAATACTCTTTACATAAGATTAATAGTATTAAAATATTTCAAATGTCACCCCTAGCCCCTTGAAATAAGCATTCTAAAGATAATGTGGTTCTATACTATAGTAGAGCGCTAATGAAGGACTTGGAAATAATTTCAAGAAACCATACCATGCATACATTTACATAAAACATTACAAATAAACTATTGTGTGTGATATAGAAGTATAAAACTTTTCAGCAGGAATGAAAGGTCAGGGGTAAAACCAAAGTATATTTAACTATTATAGAGTTGACTTTCATGAATTCATACGGTTTTTTAAAACAATCAATAGGCTGTTGCCATGTTTATAGCTTTTTGTCCTTCTAATTGCACGTAATTTTCAAGAAAACGTGACAAATGAATACTTTTAAAATTCAAATACTTTTTAAAAAAATTTAACGATCACAGTTTTTCATCTATCAGTATTAGAGATATCTTTCATTTAATTATTCAAATACAAGAGATATGTTTATTTTAGTGGATAGCTTTCATTAAGTTCTTAAACTATTAGAGATGTTTTTCACTATTTTTTTCAAATGCTAGACATATCTTTCACTAAGTTCTTCATTTACCAAGTTTTTCAGCGGTCAGAGTTAGTTTCCACTAATTTCTTCAATTATCAGAGATATCTTTCAATATTTTCTTCAACTATCAGAGATATATATCTTTCGTAAAGTTTTTTTTTAATTCAAGAAAACAAGAAAGATATGCTTTTAGCACACAAAAAAAAAAATAATTAAAAAAAAGACAACGCATTTTTTGCCAGTACAAAAAAGTACATAAATATGAATCCGCCCAAATTTTTTTTAATGTCATATCCATTTTGCTGATACGGTTGGCAATTAAAAAAAATTATATATGCATACGAGCCTCCTTAAGTAGCAAGAAAGGTATAAACAGCAGACGTGAGTCCAGAAAAGTAAGACTCCCGACAGAAGTGTCGCAATAAACATTAAAGGACACCTTAAATGAAAAAACCCTAATGTCTCCCTTACGTTTCCTAGAAATAGCAGGAAGCAAGTGTCATACACTGCAAATGGTTTATCATCTAAGACATATTTTAAGCTAATGCGAAGAACGTGGGTTTGTGCTGGAGAACTTACTACCATTACCATCCAACCTTTCTTATCTTAAAAACAAAATAGACTTTTCGTGATCTACTTGAAAGTATAAGATCTAAAAATCTTTATAAAAGAAACGTTTTTTTGTTTAAATAAAAAAATGGACACTCTTAAATTGATTATGAAGACACTGTCCTATGCAAGCTATTATCCCAACTAACAAAATGTTTACTATTTTCTAAAAATCATTTTCAGAAGACAAAAACACATTTAATTGAATAGACAGAAACATGAATAACTTAAAATATAGCAAAAAATAAGAAATATGAATCTTTTAATTATGTGTCTTAAAAACCGTTTCTGTAATACTCAGCGCTGGTTCTGATGAATGAAGCGTAATTAACAGTCTTCGGCTCAAGTCAATAACTACCGAACGCTTCGTGATTAACAGCAGTTCCCAATAGGGGTGCTGGGAAACGCCTTAATGAGGCACTATCCTCGCAGCATTGTCACGTTCACTGTCCAATTCAAAATGTGTTATTTTCCTTAATGTGAGTTATATTATGATTGTCTTTTATAATATTGTATTAGTATTAGTGTACTACTTGGTGAAGCCACAACAAATTATGTATTACTCATCTAGATCTTATGTAAAGTTTTGTCCAAAATCAGTGTTTTTAATGAATTCAAACCGACGAAAAGTAAACGCACATTGCCTTTATAATAACGTGTTGTTGTTTTTTTTTATTTAAAAAAGGCGATATCGTAACATCTTAGTTAAAAATGTGGAAACGGAAACATACAGCAAGGAGTAGAATTGTACGAGTAAAATCTAGTCACGATTAACATCATCATGCAACCATTTATTTTTCAACAAGGTGGGATTAAAAATGTGTGTAGGTTGCTCAAATTGCTTTTTGTGTAAGACAATTACAACGATTTTTCCTTACCATGCCATAATTTTAGAGATTAATTAGTAAAAAAAATAATCGCATTAATAAATACTTGTAGCTTGAAAAATTGAAGTTAAATTCAATGACCACGGCTGTACAATTCAAATGAAAAAGGAAAACCATAAAATCTTTATAACAAGGAGATTTGGCCTCAGCTTTTCATCTGACAAAAAATTAATCTATGAGCTCAAGATCTTAGGCTAAGAGACGAATATATAAATACATCTTGATAACAAATAACTGTCTCAAGTTTCATATTTTGGAGAGCTTCGCTTTTTCTTTTTATTCAATTCATCATTAAAAATACCTTTTATTTTGAGGAAACATAATCGGGAACAACCGAACCATTTCACTCAATATACAAGATTACATATCTTTAATTGATTTCAATACGATGCTATAAACTCATTTATTTAAATTTATGTAAATGCGGCTATTTGAAACCAATGCTTTATTTCTAATAATAAGTTATGTGTTCTATTTATTTTGCAACATACACATGCATCATCGAGTTGAATGACCTTTGAAGAGTGACTAAACTAAGCATATTTTAAAGCAAGTCGAAATTGATTAGGTATCAAACCACAGTGAATGAAAGTTTTTTTGTGTGGTCTATTTTAAAATTAAAACAGCTTGCAACGTATCTCCAATGTACAATAAGGTCAGCTTGGGGGCCGTCCATAAAGTACGTCACGCTATTTTTGACAATTTTTAACTCCCCCTCCCCCCTGTCACAAATCTCGGACCCCACCCCTAAAGTACGTCACACGTTAGTACAAAAATATATTTTTTATTAACAAAATAATTAAAATTTAACATAAAACACCGTGACGTCACACATGGCCCGGACACACCCCCTCTCCCCTGTCACACTTTCTTCCACCCCCTCTGGAGCGTCACGTGCTTTATAGACGACCCCTTGGACCAAAATAATGACAAGTCAAATCTGTTACTATTTCACGGTGCTGAAGTATGGCTTTTCTTATATGTTACTTAGTCAAAATATCATAAATATGTATGTGTGACCCGTCAAAACAGCCCCGGACAAAACGGCCCCTGACAAAACATCCCCGGACAAAACGACCCCGGTCAAATTGGCCCCGGACAAAACGGCCCCGGTCAAAACGGCCCTTTACAGAGATTTGCACAGTGTGAGCAGAATTAGACAGATAGGAGGGTCCTTTACTGTTTTATCTAACTTTAAACATATACATTTTTTAAAATACATTTTTTTATATTTTCAAATACATTATTTTTACAATAAGATAAAAGACTGGTGCATTTTTATTGGAATTACAAAATAATAATGCAACATTTTATTTAATGGAAAAAATAAATTTTAGAGTATTTTTTAACGAGAGTTCATTTTGATTGTTACAATTTTAAAATAATTTTGTAAAAGGACGATTTTTATGAAAAAGCATTTTTTTGTTGTTGTTGTCATGGTTGTATTTCCGATTAGAATTATGTATTATTCTCTACCAACACTCAATCTTTTTTACCTACAAAAGTGTTAATCGAACCCACGTCACCGCCACCTCCTCTCTCTCTTTCTGTCAACTTTGAAAGTGTGAGGATGACTCTTTTAGGACAGAGCACTTGATATGATTCACCATTTTGGTTTAAGTCTTCCAGTGGACGTACATTAGTCTTTGAAAATGAAAAATAGTCGTCCTGGTGTCTTGAGGTTACGAACGAATGACAAATCCGAACTAATCCTAACACATCACCAATAATATTAAAGAAATAAAGTAATCTTTTATAAAATGTCATTTATTGTCAAGGATTATACAGTCGCATTCAACATTTTCGGATGGAAATAAACTACGAAAAGTTCTTATGCTTAGCCACATCGATGGAATTCTCCCACCCTTTGAGAATAGTCTAACAGGAAGCATCTACTGTAAAATGAGTTAGTTTGTCTCTTCCACTCAACATTTTCACATTTTCACTTCATAAGGGACGGTTTACTTTGTACTTGTACTTGTAGCAATGTGTGTAGACTAATTTTCTGTTGTTTTATCAAGTTTTAACAGGCGGAAATTAAAGAATGTATATGAAAACAAATATGCAAACTTCAGTGCATTTTTTAAAAAAATAGCTTGATGACACTGATGGCATTATTGACTCTTTTCCACTTCATTGGGAATCAAGTTTGTTTTTAAATGATGGGGTGGAAATCCATGCGAATACGTCTTATCTCGGAGCTAACTATTTCCTTTATTCTAAAGAATTCTTCGAAGAGACCCGACCAGAAAAAAAAGAAAGATTGCAAAACTTACGAATTTAAATATATGCACAGGGTTAATTGCCAGAGTTCCTGAAATTTAAACATGGTCTCTTTGCATATCTCAACTGACGCTCGCAATCTCTTCTCATAACAACAGCAGTATATATATATATATATATATATATATATATTAGGGCTGTTATCGATTAAATTAAATTTAATCGTTAACTTTTGAGAAATTACCGATTAATTAATCGATAATTTTGTTAAGCTAAAAATAAAGATGTATGACGTCATTAAACTGAAAATTTCAAGAGAAGTAATAAAAAGAGGCAATGGATTTTTTTTTAATTGAGTTATTTTTAAAACATATTTAGCAATAATAATGAGTTAAATAACGCATTAAAGTTTAGGCACTTGAATGAAAATTTCTAATTAATTTTAAAATATAAAAGTAATAAAGCTGTATAGAATTTGTTTGATGATAAACATAAACATAAAGATCATCTTTTTATCCCAAGTGGTTCAAAAGTCATGATTTTTTTCTAAGACCTCATAATCATCTTTTTCATTAGGCTGTTTTCCTTTGAATTTTGTGCCCTTTCATGACATTTTTAAAAATGCCCATAACTTAAGCATTTTATTATTGTTATATAATATTGTTAGGAGTCAATATCATGTCAATGAGTTTAAATTTTGTTATTGTTAATTAAAAACAATGTTTGTTTTTTTTGTATCATTGTCCTTATAAAACAGGTTATTTTTAAGTTTACACTTTTAGAGTCTGTTAACTATTATTAATAATTAATTATTTATTAATAAATCGGAAAAAATAATTAAAAACAATTCTTTAATTTTAATCACTATTTTATCGATTAAAATAATTTTATTCGATAAAAACATTTACCGATTAATCGAGAAATTAATCGGTAATTTCCGCAGCCCTAATATATATATATATTAGTCTGCCAATAAAACATTTCAGACATAACAATCAGGGGCGTCGTTAGGGTTGGTGACAACCGGGGCGGAAGCTCATGGTGTCACCCCTTCACGACTTAAAGGGGTGTCCATAAATGACGTCACGCGAGGTTGCCGATTTCCCCCCCACCGCGTCATACTTTGTCACAAAAACTTAGACCCACAGACCATTTTTTCCGGATATGACGTCCCAAAGCTTTGAATCCACCCTAACCGTATCTTCTAATAAAAAATTATCAAGTGGCAAATTTTTTTTTTCATTTAAATATGTATTTAGTGTAAGTCTGCACTTCAATATAAAAGCATGCGTGAAACCATTGAAAACGTCATTAAATAACTTGTATATAATCAAATATTTAAGTGGAACTTTATTTAAAGTTGCATGTTTTTGATGTAACGTTACATTTTTAAACACACCCCTCCCTCTTGTCACACATCGTCACAGATGCGGGGCACCCTCCCCTCTATACACGTGACGTCATTTATGCACGGCCCCAAATCCCTAGAACTCCTCCAGTCTTCCAGTGACTAATGAAGGGAACATACATAATTTTAAATTTTTGTCACCTTCTCACACTGTAAACCAGCACTGTCCCTCCCCTCAAGGGAGGCATTTTTATTTCTTTACCACATGAAAAACAAAGTTTGTAAAACAGATAAACAGCTATTTGGGGATCAATGTTCCCTCTAAGGTTTGCCGGTTGTTGTGCTAAATACAAAACAACACATGTCCAAAGTTAAACAGTGTACCATTTTTTGTGTTCAAATTTTTTACATCTGACAAAAATACATGCACCAATTGGACCGATGTACATTAAGTGACACATTTCTTTATCAAAATAATATAGTAGATTATATAAAAATAAACAAGAATTATAAATGTATATTTCTGTTCATCTGTTCAACGGTATTTATCATGCATAAATCAACCAAATGCCAACATACCCATGAGCCGCTAATCTATTCGGG
>MUZC01001178.1:765205-798927 GCA_002072015.1 Radix auricularia | reverse complement strand
TGGACATTTAAACTTGTTTTCATAATTGGATTTTAACAAAAACTGCGACTGTGTCCCAGGTAGAATAAGAGATAAAATTGCTACTAACTTTTCTGGCAAAGGCGCAGAACTTCTAATTTTTCCCTACTGAAATTTGCGACATGATAACTGAAAACTGTTGCGCGGAATCTGCAAGATAGCTGCGCGGCCGTGCAGCTTGAAGGGGACATTGGTAAGGATGGGAACTACGAACCGGAGGACTTCCTATACATAACAGGCATATCTATGCTTGCACGCCTTAAAAATATAAATTAAAAAAAAATAATAACTCAAAGACATTGAATTCATAATTTTCCTCTAAATATAACAACAACAAAACCCATCTTTTGATTTTTTAAAATAGAAAAATCGTAATATTCGCCCCCACCCCTCTGACGTGGAGGGAAGAGGGAGTGGCATCCATCCATGATGTCAATACTTCAAAGCTCAGTTTTTTTTAAAAATAACTTTTCAAACAAAAGACACTGCCTTTTTTTTTAAAGAAAAAATCTGTCTGGTGCGGCTGTTCCTTTGTTTGTCGGGACGGTTTTATTATTGTAAGTTAACTGATAAAAAGAGGGAGTGGGATTCGTCCATGATGTCAATAAAAAGTTTCGGCGTTTAACGTATTTTTATTGTTTCTTAATTTCTTTCTATAAGAACAAAAAGTGTGTCTCTTTTTTTCGGACATAAAATGTAACACAGTAAAAATGTATCCTTTGGTGTCACCCCCCTGATGGTGTCACCCGGGGCGGCCCGCCCCCCCCCGCCCCCCTAGCGACGCCACTGATAACAATGACAATAGCTTATTATTAGCGCTGTACCAGATTCATTTTTTAAAAATCCGATCAGAGCCGGATTTGGTCGGCTTTATGAAGTGAAATCTGGCTGGAGCCAGATTTGTAAAAATGACCGGATTCCGGATTGTCCGGAGCCGAAATCTGGTACACAACTGTAAATAAGAAAAATAGTTTTAACAATTTCCCTGTAAGTAGAGTAGACTCTTTAGTTATTTTTCATTAGTGCATTCACTCTAAAATGTAATGATTTAAAAAAATATCCACAAAAATATTTCACAACTCAAAAGTGAAAGAACTTTCAAAACCACACCGTGTACTTGCACCTATGCGAGTCAATAAAAGCATGAAAAGGTAGGTCAAACAGTTACACGTTTTTGAGGGCATTGACATATAATGGTAGTGTTTCAATAAAAAGGTCTAGAGAGAAGAAAAGGTAAAAATAAAATCCAAAGCCTTTAGTTCGGGGACGAAGAGTCAAAATATAGAGTAATAGCCGATAGCCAAATTAGATAAACAACCAACCCTAAGAACGTACGTTAATATAAAATATTTATTATTTCAAAAGGGTTCTAAACAATATTAAAACAATTTCAAATTCAGTTTAAAAAAAAATAATTAGTGTACCTTTATTGATCACAAAATCAAAATAATTCTATTGTAATTTACAGTGTAAAGTGATATTTTCCTAGAGAAATTTAAAGTTTAAAATTTGTTTACAGATTCTTTTTTTAATCACTCACACCAAATTTTAAAATGTTCAAATATCGCTAATAATGATTTTAGATAAATCTATATATATATATTACATATAATCCATAGAACAAGAAGAGTAATGTGCAGATTAGCATGACGAATGACCCTCGCTGGGGTCCACCAATCACAGTTTATGGTTGGCAAGCGAAGATTGTGAATAGGGGAGGGCGCGCATGTCTCGACACCAACAATGCTTTTTGAGTTCACTTTCATTGCTTCTTCACAAAAAGTAGATGCATTTCATAGTGTAGTGGTTATTACATCGGCATAACGCGCGGAAGGTACTGGGTTCAAGTCCTAGCTGAGACATTATTTTTAAATGTTTAAAATATGTTGGGGTATTTTGTTGTTTGTTTTTTTTCTTTTGTTGTTGTTGCTGCCTGTTCTTTTTCCCCTTTCTTTGCGAACATGACTTGTTATCATGGCTGTAAACTTGTTTCTCAGCATCGTGATAACTTCAGCGACGTGCTCCGTGGTTCCCAGTGACGGAAAAGTAGTCATGCTCTCTCCTCAACAATACTTCAGGAGTATATGGTTGAGAGAGAGGAATTATCGCGATGTCCGAAATACTTTCCACCAGTATCATTATTTACTTCCGAGAACGTCCTCATATCTCTCCTGAGAGTTTATGAACCCGGTAAACATTTGTCTATATACCTGCTCTTTAGTGGCCCTTCCGACCATGGCAATTGCGAAGTTATATTGGCACTCACACGTGATGACTTTCTGGTGCCATCTATTCACAACGTCGTTATCAGAGGCGTAACAACAACTTGGCATCGGGGCATTGCCAAGGGTGCCTAGGGCTAATCCTTCAACTAATATGAAGTTAGTATTTTCGTACCGTTAGATTTTGAATATCCATTTGTCAAGGGCGCGGAAAACCAACTTACGCTTCTGGTCGCTATGAACACACACATTTCACAGCCAGCTTCTCACACTAAGGTGACGTCACATATCCTGATAAACATGTACAACCGCATTTCTATTTTTGCAAGAGTCGGTCCCTCATTTTATATATATACGAGCAACAAAGCCCGTCCAAGAACGTTTCGCCGTTGTTTCGGTGGCATGTTGTACCTCCCTTCCAACAGCCGTGTCGACAGCCCATAAATGTCCATCACGTCAAAAATACTTTTCATTATAGTTATAATAAATAACTCGTAAAAACAAAATTTTTGACTATACTATAAATCCCAACGCGTACCGCTCATTTCTGGTTATTGTTTTTTAAATTTTATATATATTTTTAATTTTTATAAACTTACTAATTTGTATAAAAAATTCGTTACTATATTGATATCCGGTTACTATTCGGATCTGCAATAAGTATTTGCAAAATCTAGATGGTGGCTAAAATCTCTATATCCGGTCCGGATATACGGCATGGCGGATATCCGGATATCCCCTGGTTTATTACAACAGGAATATCATTTAATTCTATATGTGTTTATAATTATCTCTATATTAAAAATATTTGACTTGGGCCGTCGCTTTCCACGTAAAATTCACACACTAATTACAGAATTATAATTTTCATTTTTAATTAATAACGAAATATGTGTCACAACAGAATTTAACAAAATTTACAACTTCATTTACACGTTGAAAAAATAAATCCCTTGCATCGTGTGACAATTGTAATGAAACATTTTTTATATATTTTTTATACATATTATCAAATAAAGAAAGTAGCCTTTAAAAAAGCCACAGCTCAATTTAATATGCGCACCGTAGTTTGACAATAAAATATTTCTGAAAGCGCACCACTCGAAATAAAGTAGTGAAAAAAAACTGAACAAAACTAACTGACTTTGAATGTCGCGTTTATAAAAAAAATATAATTATAAAATGAGTGACTGACTCCAGCAAATATTGTTTAGTGGTTCCAGTGAATTCAAAGTTTAAAAATTGAACATTTAAAATAAAATAATTTTGCGTTTTTTTGTTTTTTGTTTAAATTCTCTTGCTTTCGAAGAATAGTATGTATTTTGTGTTCACAATTTCAAGCTAACTGTATAATGAGAAACTAATGAAACGTCACATTTAAATTTTGAGAAGGAAAACAGGGATGTCAAATTTATTTTCGGGTTATTTGTATCGCATTTTGAAAAAAAAAATTAATTAAAGCAAATTACGCAACATCTGATCTTTCCTGCGGCAGATTTGGGAGCTTCGATGTTCTTCCCTATGCAAAAACAAACACATACAAGTTTTCTTTCTTTCCCTCCGGTATTCGGGCGTGGAATGGGTTGCCTGAAGAAACCAGGAAAGCCAACACTTTGTCATCATTTAAACTCTAGTAAGAATACAGGACTAAATATAAACCATAGAAATACGTAGGACGCAATAATCTTCTGTACAGAAGGAGCCTCTGTAACATATAAGATAAGATAAGGTTGCATTTTTTTTCTTTCAATAGACTTTAAAATAATCCAATCCAATTTAAAATTTAATAATCATTTTAAAAAAACATCACAAAGAACAAAAAGTGAACTAAAATGTCAAAATACATCCTTAAATTTTAGGAAGTAACAACACCAAACGATGTATGAATTAATTATCAATTTAATTATAAATAGATGTTACTAGAATGTGTTTTTCTATGTCTTCATAAAATTAAATTCTGTGCCACTAAACAGTTACATAAAAATACCGTTTATTATTGAATATTGAAATTCATTTGAGTAGGAAAGTTCCGCGGCAATCATTAATATTACACACATGTGACCTTGACCAATGACTAAAACTTAACAATTTAATTAACAATTAAATAATCAATATGTGACTATAAAATGACTACCGAGGGCATATTGTGATAATAGCAAACCCCGTAATAGGACAAGCTGCTGGCTACACCTGTCGTAATGAGCGTTATTATGTTATTTGGCGTTTGCCATAAATTTGTCAATAATCTACATATGTTACGTTGTCGTACATCGCTGCATACGAGAAGAATACAATTCAATATTCATTGATGAGGGCTTTTTTTTTTCTTTTTGAAAGTAGATCATGGGGAGCAATTAGTGAAAAAAAGAAAATGAATAAAACGAATAATGTCTAAAATTAAATTGAGATAACAATCCAGAACAATGACGTCTAAATTAAAAGATAATGTGGGTTTCATTGTGCCATGGATACCTTACAATGGACCTATGAGAATATATGTGACAAAGTTTCCCCTAACGAACAGGTTTTTAATGTTTTCTTTTTGACGAAGCTGACTTGATGTGTAGAGTTTAATGGATTACTTAGTTTGTTTCAAATTAATCTTTTAACTTTACTTCCGACTGAGTTCAAAATAAAAATAATAATGTTTAAACAAAGATTTTTTTACCTTAATACTCACACACCCCGTGATAAAACAAACAGAATTTTTTTCCACATAAGCACGGACTGCACACAACACATGTTGCAAGTACAATACAACACTTGTTTAGAACCAGTTCCATTACGTGCCGTACGCTTAATTTTTGAGGGGCAACTAACAACAACTTTAGAGTATTCTACTGATGGTAGGAAAATCGTGTCTTGGTAGCATATAATTAAATTGTTTTTTTAAAAGTACATACATAGATGTATTGATATGAAGAGAATGCTAGGAGAAGAAATCATATTGATAATTTGACCATTCCAATCTTCACTTGAACCACTTTCTTTTTCATTTAAAAATTACGATAATCTCATCAAAACTCGATCAACTTAGACATTTTTTAACGTAGATACACTTCATTACTGCCTTCCCTCAAAGTTATGTAAACAACAAATAAAATTAGAATTGATTTCAATTAATGAAATGGTTCCAATATTGGGGAAAACCTGTTTAAAGCTTACTCACCTTGAAACGACAATGATTAACAGTCATAGTTAAACAAATTGAAATAGTAATTTAAAAAGAGTCACTGTAAAATAATAATTCTGAATGGGTGAACTAATGATTAGAATTTAAAATGGAATCTTTTGTTCTTATCAACATTTAAAATTATAATAAAAATTCTAGACTAAACATAAATCATGGATAAGCGTAGAAAGCAATAATCTTCTGTATAGAAGTAACGTCTGTAATAGGTAAAAAGGAGATGAGACTGCTGAGTAGCGTATTACCACCAAGAGCAACCTATAAATTTGTGTCGAATTCAGTATTCTGCAACTAGTAAGTCGTAGCACACTGATGCCATGCAGGAAAATTCTTTCAAATTTCTTTTTAACGACTGTACACATTATTTACAAATGAACAATTAGACTACTGACTCATCAACAAGCTGTCAAAAGCACGCCTGGCGAATTAATTTAACTGAATGGTCAAGCACTCACCAATGTAGTCCAGATGAATGCATAAAAATAAAACCATATTGTCTACCAGCACAAAGAATGAGTTGGCAATGGCACAATCTATAACATATTTAAAATGAATGAAAATAAAAAATATTTTTGTTACAATTGTAATCACAAGCCATTGATGAATCCGATTTTTTTACAGTAATAAAAAAATAAAACAAATGGAGACACACAAAAATGCTATATTACGAAGGAAACGCAAAAATCAATTAACAGATGTGTTCGGAACTCTGTATTAACGTCACAACCCCAATTCTTACACTCCTCTCCGTTGTCTGCTTTACCCTTCCCTCACGAGCTCATCAAAACATGATTAAAGCAAGGCTTACCATCCCGTGGCGCGGTTGGCCTGTTATCAGTAACATCTAATTACCCCCAGCATACAGAACTTTAATATATAGCTTGTCTCGAACTTAGTGTTGCTGTTATCAGTGTGTGTTCATTTTTAAAAAAATAAATAAAATAACAATTTACGTATTATGTTTAAATTACGGTTTTGTCGATATCGAATGACACTGGAAAATTCATTTCACATTTTGTCAACATTGCTTTATTTTTTTTCATTATTATTACTTTGTGTGTGTTTGTTGTTTATGGTTATTATTGTTATTCGGTTCAAGTGTTCTGTTTGTTGCTGTTTTTTTTAGGGGGGAGGGTGGGGGGACGCACTTTGTTCCTGGAATGGGATTTTTTTTATCACAGCATGATGTAATAAGAAAGTTCCTTTCTACATGTGAATGATAATTAAATAAATAATCAAACATAAAGCCAGTGCATGAGGTATGAATAAATAAAGCAAACGATCACAAGCATATGAGGTTAAAAAGTTGCAAACAAGTATATTCTGTTAATTATTTTAAACATAAGGAATACAAATTCAGAAACCGCAACATTTAGTAGTAACATACAACTTTGATTGAGGGGATAATTAATTTAAACTGAGGCAGTAAAGATTAATCATGGGTTTGATTATAGTTTTAAAGGAAAAAATTCTTAGCATTTTATCTCATGAATAATTTGTTTGTTTTAATTATTTAAATAAATATCTTCGTTCCAAACTTGTCGTATGAACGTCACTGATGTTGATAAAATTTGCTATTATTTACAAATCCTTTACAGGATGCGATGGATTGCAGAGTACAAAAATTCAGACTTGTTTTTAAAACGTATATTCATAGTATTTAGTAGTAGCCCTCAGAGCTTTAGCAACAATCCTTATTCCTCTACTAAATATTCTAAATACAAAACCACTTATTTCGCACAGGGACAGTCCACTTTTACTTATGTTTTTGGTGGATTTGCGGATTTTTCTTTCATAAAAAATATTTTAAAAATATTTTTATGTCGTCTATTTAGCCTTTGAAGATAGAAAAGAAAGGAGAAGCGGAAAAAAGGGGGAGAGATCCGTAAGCGTTACATAAGCAAGCTGTGGTGAAATTCCATTAAGTATAAAGTTCTGTTACCTAGATTTCAATAAGGTTATTCAAAGATCGTAAAAAAAAAAAATTAGGGTTGGTTGATTCCAATTAAAGTTTCTAGTTACAGAAATGGATACATATATGAGATTTGTTTAACAAAATAGCTCGTTTTTTTTCTTGTTCAAAAGACATCAGATAACCTATTTCGTAAGGACACAATCTATTAACGGTATTTGGTTCCAGGGATACTCAGGTCTTATGGACAAAGTAACCAGCAGAGCTAAATAAAAGTGCAAAAGGAACTGTGGTAGACTTTGTGCGCAGAAAAGTCTTGGTTAATAAAGTAAATTTCGGATATCTATATGAATTAAGCTTCCATCATTGTAGTGGATCAACTATTTAAGCAACTTTTTTTTCTTGTTTTTATAAGCGGTGTAGCTCATCAGCGGCACTTTCAGTTTCAACACCTTCCTTTGAGTCTGAGTTAGACTACATAACCATAATACGTTTTGATTTAGGTTCGCATATAGTTTCATCGGCACTGTCAGTATCATCATTAGTCTACTACTGATCATTATTCAGACCAACTGCTAACTTTCGCCCCAGTAGTTGACCAAGTTTGTTCTTTTGAATCGTCTGACAAGGACTTTAAATTACATTTTTTACATTCATTATTGCCTCCTCATTTCCAGTACATTTATTAGTGATAGGCTGAAAATTAAAAATTCGATTAATCGTTAATCCAAAATTTAATTGTTAAAATTTAACGTGTGTGAAGGATTAGTTATATAACAATTTCCTCTATTATCTGAACATCAGAAAGAGGGAAGAATTTTATCACCAGTGACCTATGGATTATGAGTTTTTTATTGTTATCATCGAGAAGTGCATGTGGACAGTTAAATAAAATTAGGCATCAGGAAGTTGGTAGAGATTGAGCTGAAATGTAGTAACTCAATGGAAAGTAACAGGAGATATACAAACTTAAGGTGTAACAAAGAGGTCAATCAAGGGTAAGTTAATTTCACCCACTGGTAACGAAAAGGTTGTGTTGTGATTTAGTTTGGCTGAGTAAACAAACTTTTAGCTAAGAAAGACAGAAGAAAACGGGCCTGAATTAAGGTGCATAATTCCATCACTTCTCAACCCACACACACAGTATATACTGGTATAGCCAGTGAATAAAAGTCAGTAAAATACTCGTTGAAACTTACCCCTAGAGAACTATCAGAGTCAAATGCGGCCATGACCATTCGTCATGTGACTTCGGTAGTCACCACGTGGAGTAGTCTGGGTGATCACTGTCAAATAATAAAAGTAGGGCTGTTATCAATTAATTAAATTTAGCCGTTAGCGTTTGAAAAATTACTGATTAATTAATCCTTGTTTTGTATAAAGCTAAAAATAAAGATGTATGACGACATTTAGCTGAAATTTTCAAGGGAAGTAACAAAAACAGGCAATTGTCATTTTTGTTTTATTGAGTTATTTCCCCTGTCTTAAAGACATTTTAAAAATAACAATATTCTGAACTAAATTTTTTTTTTAAAGCAACACAAAAAATTAAATCAAAGTTATGCATACAATGTAAAAAACTGCATATAAACAATGGAAAACGCCAAGGCTCATTTCTCAAGTGTTATTTCGGGCGTGTTACATAAAGGTCCAATGAGTTGTAAAAAAATATATTTGAAAAGAAATTACAATTATTATTTAATGAAATATTTCTTTAAAAAAAACATGATTTCTAATTAACATATTACAAGTTTAAGATTAACTTAAAAAAAAAAATATGAAAAATAAATACGTTTACATTTTGAAAACATAGTTAGCAATAAAAATAAGTTAAATAACGCATTAAAGTTTAAATTAATTTTTAAAATTTAAAAATAATACAGCTGTACAGAAATTGCTTGATGATTAACAAATACATAAAGATCGTATTTTTATCCCAAGTAGTTCAAACGTTTTGATAATTTTTTAAGGCCTCATTAACACTTTTTTTCAATATGCTGTTGTCTTTTACATTTTTAGCCCTTCTAGGGCATTTTTAAAAATGCCCATACCTTAAAAATGCCCATAACTTAAGTGTTACTTTAAAAAAAAAATATTGTTAGGAGATAAATTTAAATATAATTAGTTCAATATAATGTCAAATGAATTTAAATTTTATTATTGTTAATTAAGTAAAAAAAAAATGTTTAATATTTTTTTTATATCATTATCCTTATAAAACAGTTTATTTTAAAGTTTACACTTTAAAAATCTTTTTTTAATGGAGAAGTTTTTACATAAAAAAACAAACTATTATTAATTATTTACTATATATTAATAAATTGAAAAAAATTAAATACCTTTTCTTTAATTTTAATGACTATTTTATCAATTAAAATATTTTTAATCTATAATAAATTTTACCAATTTATCAAGAAATCAATAGTTAATTGCCGCAGCCTAAATTAAAAGAAATAGGTAAGTAATTGGAACTAATATAAATATATGATNATATATATCATACTAAAGAAATGGCAGTCATCTGAGAGTTATATAGATATTTCTTTTTCAAATAAGCATTCAAGTGAAGTACTGCATTTATTTTATTTTTTATTTATTTTTAAGAATATTTTTTTTTATTTATTGTAGGGCTAGTAAATTATTCCTGGTTTTACTATAGAGCATTGTAGAGTCAGTCAGATAAGACGCTAATTATTATAGATTTTTAACAAATACATTTGTGGATGACAAAAGTGTGGAGGGGGGAGGTAAATCTCTACTTAAATGAGCTGATTGAGCTTTTAAAAAATTGTCATAAATTTAAGTAGAAATGCATTGTATGCTAACATAATTACATTATTTCATTACATTTATTAACCGCACTGTGAGAGTGTGGATACAATTCCCACAATTACAACACACAAAAAGAGTAGATATATATTTTCCTGCAAACGAGGGGTGCCGAAATCTAAATATGACTTTATGTTGAGAACCACATCGTCTTCACGAACATTCCATAGCAGCTTTCGTTCACCCAACCAAGAGTGTGCTTCGTTCATTAGCCGTTGAGGTAGTTCTGTTAGCAACACCAATTGGAGAAGTGGAAAAAAAACACATACGAAGTGATGTTGCAAAGAAAAGAAAAATCTTTGGCATGCCTTCAAAAACAGGCAAAGTGGGTGACTTATAAAGAGATGTTAAGGAAGACTGGTGGGAATTCATATTTTTTCTCCAAAAAGAGTGTTTAGTTTTTAAACACCACTAATCTATTTGACGATCTTCGTTCTTTGGAAGGTTAGCTTTGTATGAATTTTTTTTTTTGTAAATTCAGGTCTGTTGGTGGAAGGGGTGGCGGATTATAGATATTTCAGTAAAACTTGCACTTATTTTGGGGGGTTCAATTCATACATCCTTGAAAGATTTAAATTTAAAGTCGACTAATTCGTGTGATTTGGGCTCAGCTAAACGGTGAAGTTATGAATGAGTGAATGAAGGCATGAATATTCTCTTCTATAGCGCTAACACTGCCGTGCTAGACAAGCAAGCTCGTTGCGCTCCCAAGTTATATACAATTTAGAGCTATAATTCCGGTAACTTGACTTTCTTCACAACAAGGAGACACTATCTTGGGCAACATTATGTACCATTACGTCTTATTATACACTCTTATGGTCCATCACCATGGTTAGATGCGAAATCTATTAATAAGACGATTTGAAATGGTATATCTAACTTTAAATATTTATTATTAATTATTTTAATATTTGTATACATTTTTTCCTTTTAAAGTAAAAAGCCTATACTAAACGACTAAATTTATCATAATAAGCACTATTGTTGAAATTGCTAACATATCCTAGTTATCACTAAGGGAAAGGGGGATAGTATGACGCTATGACGAGAGTGCATAGTTTTAATAAAATGTGAACTATTAACTATAATTTACTCGAGACAAATTACGTTTAAGACGTCCATTATTGATCTCATTTTGTTCTTTAAGGATAGAAGATAATCCTGCGTAACCTCCTACCACAGACAAGTTTAAAAACTTAACAATTTTTCTGCATCACAGTCTCGTTTTGACTTAACCTTTGTAACTGGGACGATCGATGTCAAGTAAAGATAGATAGGTTATTTTACCCACTTTTTAGACAAATATAATAATTATTTATTTGTGTTGCCTCCTTTTGGTTGAAAATGCTTCAAAAACTTTTCACTAACATATCCTGGACTTAGGTCCACGGTCAAACTTTATCTAATTAAGTAAAAATAGCTGAGCATTTAATATATGCACGAAACCTTTATTCATTAGTAATTTAAGTGCTATAAAGATTGCATAATGTATCAATGTGGCAAATGCATGGAATGAACGCATGGAGCTTTTCAGTGGACAAACGAAAAGGCATTGAGATGTTTGGTTAGAGTTTATACTTAAGATACTGATTTTTTAATGGTTAATACAGACAATTTCGTGATAATTTATAGCTAGGGACCATATATAACAATCGTTAATTTGTTGCATTTATCATATTAAAAAACGTATATTATAGCGTGTGATGTTTATTTGACCTGCAACTCGCAATTAATCTTTTCACCATCTATTCTTTGGTTAACAAATGTGCTCATATTTAAATAAAAAAGACCCACTTTATCATATTAAATATTATTTATTATGCATAATTGTCTCCTGTTTCACGCAGCCACTCACTTTATAATATCCAGCGGCAACTTGCAGTGACATATGGGTGCTAAGAACGTGACTCAAATCAGAAATCGCTTCAACAATTAGTTTTGCTGCATAAATAGACAAAGGGTATTTTCTTTTCATTGTTTAATAAATATTGTTCTTTCTGTCTTTCAGCGAAAATAGGAACAAAAACATCAACATAGTGCAATGATATTCAGTCGTAGCTGTAAAATAATGCATCCGCGATCAATGATATTCAATGGCTCTTAAAATAATATTCAAAATGTTAATGGACAAGTAAGAACCCTTTTTTGTTTTCGGTATCAATATTCTTTGTTTTGAACTCTCGAAACTAGAACAACACAGAGCAAATTTCAAATATGTTTTAAAAATAACACTGTTAAGAAACGTGTTGAAAACTATTTCTTTTTAAGTCTTTCCTTCTGTTAAAGAAGTTTTAAATGAATGTAAAATGGTTACCAAAACCGTTTGGGGAAAGCATTACTCTGTCAACCGTAATCATTGGGTATTTATTTAATCCAGGTGTAGATAGCCGTCTTTTACCTTGAGCTTGAAACTGCCCGTTTTTCTTATGCTGAAGCAGTAGGGCATTTTTTAGCGGTGTGTGTGACGTCAGCTGTGCTGTTTGACGGCAAAACTGACGGAAGACACCTGAGCTGTTCACACATTCGAGGAGAAAACACTCCCAACTATGCAAGAAGTTTACACACAGGTGTGAGAAGTGGCGCTTTTGTTATTTGGGATTTACCTTCTTCAAAAAGATGTTAAATTATTTCTATAAATGGATTGTTCGACTATATTTTAAGCATACGCTACCTATAATAAAACAGATGAACACAATTGGATTTCTGAGTCAATAACATTTATCTCACCTGAAGTCTTGCAGCTATCTCTCAATTGCGAACAGAGGATAAGAGACACCCCAAACGTAGTTTACATCAGTGTTGTTGGTGGTTTTTTTACATCCTGTAGGAGAGATTTGTTTGGAGACGAAGGAAAATAAAAGTTATATACTAAATGTTGTTTTTTAAAACTGTTGATAAACCAGAAATTTCAAGTGACAAAAATTCACACCGCAAGAGACATAGGCGATAACATATCTTAAAATTTTTAAAAACTTAATTATTAAATTAAATACGATTTATTGTCGTGTATTATTAATTTTAATTATTGCCTTTACTTTATTTTGAGAGCATCTTTGCTCCGCTACATGAACGCATGTATATTTATTTTTCTTGTAATAATTTTAATGATTGTATTAATTAGACCCTATAACAGTTGCAAAACTTTAATCTAGGTTTTATGTTAGCTTTGATTAAAACTAAAATATAAGTGAGAGTTATTGGACGTATAGAAAAATCTACTTATTTTTAATTTGTTAAGTATAAATTTAAAAGTGGTACATGTATTACAATTATTAATTACTATCCCTGGCAGCGGGATGCCCCCCACCACTCAAAAAAATATAAATGAATACAAAAAAAAAATTAGGGTTCATGAAAATATGATTTTTTAATACAAAAAAAGATATAAAACAAGTCCAATGAAACCATCTTGCGGAAAAGACAGTAAAAGGTTATAATAATTTAAATTTAAAACTTTTTTTAAAAAGTTGAGCATAAAATGGCTGGGAACATGAAATTCCATGTCAATTACTTTGTTTCACTAAAACTCCGTTAATATTTACCCAGATACTCTTTATTGTATTGTCATTAGTGACAGTGTCGTGCTGCACACAAATTAAAATCCAAATAAAAGTTGTGTCACGTCTCTATTAAACTTTCTAACAATGTTTTGACGTTTCACTTCCTTCTTTATTCCATTAAAAAATATATTTATTTTTATAACTTATGTTACTCTAATGTTTGTTATTTTCTTAGAGCAAAAATATAGCTGATTTCATTTTAACTATGGATATCTTTTTTTAACAGAAATTGATATTTACAAAACAAAGACACAATACATGTCTAGTTACTATTTCTTTGATCAAGCTCACCCCTTCCCGTAGACCTTTCTATAATTATTTATTGCTAAAAGAGAACTGTAAAGTCCAGGTTAGTGTTGGCATCAGATAAATCAATGAAACTGTATTTATTAACATCGATTTACCTCCATGTGGTATCGTCACGGTGGGAGCACTGAAGCAAATCGCCAACGGGCTGATATTAAAGTGCAACACAAACAAGTTACATTTATTTGCCCTAGGAACACGTTGACTAATGATAAAGGCATGTTTATTCTACCTGCTTTTCTTAAACCTTCATGAAATCTAAAGACATAATTTTACGCACCTTACAGCATAGTTTGTTTTTTTTTTTTTAAATGTTTATTAATTTTAACATAGAGTAAAGACTTCTTGACTGCTTTAAAGAATAAATTGAAGGAAAGAGTAGGCTACGTTTTGTTTATTTTAAAGAAACAATAATCACTAAATGTTTTAAACAGAGTTTATTTTGAGAAATGTTTACCTCCTTTACAACGGAGGGCTACGCTAAGCCACTTTCCACATGAACGACAAAGAATACTGATTTTCGGAAGTGAAGAAACTACAAGTCCTTCAATTTATAAACTATGTAACTGAGAATATAACTATATTTTAAATATTGAACTATGTGCTACTTAAAATGTAACACAGAACGCCATTTTTCACCCTTTCTGCATTTTAAACGATCAAACACATAATACGAATTGTAAATATTTAATTTTCAAAATGTATTAGTATATTAATATTAACGTCGCAGGTTAGGTTACGAAATATTGTTACAACGGCTACTTTATGTTAAAAAATTATATATATATTAGGGATGCGGAAATTAACGATTAATAATAAATAATATATAACTTTATTTTAAAAATATGAACGGTAAATTCAACGATTATAGTAGCTTTTGATTTGTTATTAAATTTTGAGATTACATATGCAGGTTTTATTTAAATTCATGGCATCCAACATATTTGCTTAAAAGATGCAAAACAATGTTAACCCCACTACAGACCGATCTATTATGTAAAGCAATAGTCATGCGTCCTACGCTACGCAAATGAGATTAAAGGTTACTTTAAGCCGTGGAAATTAACTCTTCTAAGAAGTATGCAAAGGTTCACACTAGCAACTTTTCGCACCCATTTCCCCTAAGGAAGAAAGGTTCATGTTAATAAACATCTTTAGAGCGAGTAAGAGCTGGTTGTATACATGAGCGATTACAGTATTTATTTATTCTCGAGTCTTACTTTTTCTTAAACGTCTGTTTTAACAGACTTCCACAGGTTAATTAGGCGATAAATGCAACAGATTAATTTTTTTTATTGATGTGCTTTTTAAAGCAGTCTGTTTTTTCCCTTGCATATATTTTTAATCTGTTAAACATTATTAATGTATTGTAAACCATTTACGGATTGTTATAATAAGTTATATAACATTATCTAATAAACCAATATTTGGTTCTCACTAGTTCAGAAATAATCACAAGATTATAATTTATTTACAAGGATTTCCCATTTTCAAAAACATAATAACAAATATAGCAATTTTTAAAGTGCCTTATGACAGACAATTAGTTGAATGTCATTTATCGTTACTTTATATAAATTGATTTTTAAACAATGTTTTAAATGCATTAAGTTATACGCTAGTGGTGACCAAAGTCGGCCATCGATTAAATTTTAACTGGTAAGCGGCCTAAATGTTAAATAAATATTTAATTGAAGGTATTATTTATGTAACGACACAAATGTATAAGAGAAGTAAAAATTTTGTGCTGTTTTGAGTATGCAAATATTGGCAAAAATTCATGACGTTTGATTAGTTTACACATGGCTTGACCTTCAGGGTCGTTAAAACCAAAGTAGGAAAACACATTTATTTGTTTATGTTTGTTCTGCTCTCAGTTACATTAAAATACCATTGAACAAATATGTAATTATTACTCGGGCTGCGAAAATTAACGATTAATTTCTCGATTAATCATTACAAAATTTTAACGATTACATTATTATTAAACGACCCATCACTTACAAATAATTGGATTTCAATTTTTTTTTAAAATAGCGGCCAATAAATAATACATTTCCTGGCGATTACACAAACATTTTATTAGATTTAAACTATTAACTCCCGGGAATGTTGAAAATGTTGATAAAGTTTGCCTACATGGTTTCTAAAATTTCGCCTACTTATCAAACCAAATGAAAAGCGTATTAAGCTAATGGCAGTAATGGAGTCTGACTCAGAGACAGAAAATGACGAAAGCTCTTCTGATGAATTACCGCGTTACTAAATGAAGATGAAAGTTCCCGAATCCATTAACTCTCTCCGGCATTTTCCGGCATCCTTCCGTCTCGCGAGACGATGGTGCATCACCGTTGGGTTGGGTTGCATTTCCTCGCGTGACTGTGCAGTCCTATCCTTGAGTGACAGTCTTTGCCACAGTTTTTACACACGAGTTCTGTGCTTCCAAATGTTTTGGCCTTTCTCCTAGCTCTTCTGTCTGCAGCCTCCTCCATTCTTCGCTCCTCGGCTACTATGACGCCCTCTTTGACAACTGTGCGCCACGTAGATCGGTCTTCTGCCTTACACTCCCAGTCACTTGTATGTATTTTGGCTGCTTTCATGTCCCTTTGACAGACATCTTTAAATCGCAAGCGTGGGCGACCTGTTTTCCTCTTTCCTGAAGCAAGTTCACCATATAGGAGGTCCTTCGGGATGCGGCCGGGGCTCATTCTTTTGACATGTCCTAGCCACCTCAGGCGTCTTTCACTAAGAATTGAGAACATGCTTTGGGTATTGGCACGCGTTAATACCTCACTATTAGGCACTTTTTCTTGCCATTTAATACTAAGGATGCGGCGCAAGCATCTCAAATGAAAGCTGTTAAGCTTACGCTCTTGTGATGTATAAGTGGTCCATGTCTCGCTCCCATATAGTAGTGCACTGATGACACAGGCTCGATAGACGCACAGTTTGGTTTTCTCCGTTAGCTTGGTGTTTTGCCAGACCCGCTTATTTAGTTTAGCCATTGTTGCGGCTGCCTTGCCAATTCTGCTGTTTATTTCTTCTTCAATGGACAGTGTATTGGAGACCTTGGATCCCAAGTAGGTGAAGCTGTCCACAACCTCCAAGTTTTCATTATCGATATTTATGGTAGGAGGAGGTCGAGTGTCTTGGGCCATGATGTTTGTCTTTTTCAAGCTGATTTGCAGACCAAATTCTTTGCAGGCATTGGAGAAGCTTGACACGAGTTGTTGCAAACCAGATTCTGTATGTGCTGTTAGTGCCGCATCATCCGCAAATAGTAGCTCTCGAATTAGGACATCCGTCGTTTTGGTCTTGGCTCGGAGGCGGGCAGTGTTGAAAAGTCCTCCATCAGCTCTGGTATGTAACCAGATTCCCTCACTGCTATCCTTGAACGCGTATCGAAGAAGTACAGAGAAGAATATTGCGAAGAGTGTTGGTGCGAGTACACAACCTTGTTTAACTCCGCTGCTGACAGGGAAGGCCTTCCTTTCATTAACTCTCTACAAAGGTGGAAACTTAATGAACACCGATATCCGATAATGTCATTCCTTGCTAAGACCGTTTTGTGCATACCAGTTACCTCAGTTCCATGTGAATGATTGTTCAGCTCGGCTGGTTATACTGTCAATTAGATCCGCGCATCTATTGAACCAAATAATGTCAAAACATTTGTCTTTTTTCGTAGTTGGTTAAACGATGACATATAAAGGAGACAATCCAGTATGATATTTAGATTTTCAACAAAAACATTACAAATGTGTAACAAATGACATGATAAATTTTAATGTTTGGCTTTTATCGAAATTGTTAATTTTTCAGAAGTTAACGATTAAATTTTAATTAATCGTTAACAGTCCTAATTATTACTGGTGAGATCCTGCCACGACTGGTGAGCACAGTGGACTAGCAACACTTGTCTGTGAAAGTCAGCGATAAGGGTGGCAATTTTTTTTTTTAACTTCACTATATTATTCACCAAGTACTTTGTGCGAAAAATCTTAGACGGGATCATGCCATTAAGTGAATGTTAAAAGCTATCTATATATATATATAATTCTCTTCATGGTTCAACCATGCCGGACACCGAGCTGTCTTCCTGCCCCACCGATCAACCAGCTTGGAAGAAAAGTTAGTGCAGAGGGTGGGGGTCATCAAGGCCAACAATACGTTCAATTGAGGTCAATTACTTTGTTCTTTCAGAAAAACAGAATAGCATTTATTTCGTAGCATAGTGGTATTACATTCGCCTAACACGCGGAAGGTCGTAGGTTCAACCCCAGTTAAGACATTACTTTTTTAATTTTTAAAAATGTTAGTGCTTGTGCCCGTTCATTCCCCACTTTCTTTTCAAACATGACTAATCATGACTTCGCAACACGGCTGTAAGCTTTGTTTCTCGACATTGGCATAATAACTTCGGGCTCTCGGTTGTGCTCAGTGACAGAAAAGTAGTCACACACTCTCCTCAACAATTACTTTTGTTGTATACAACAATTGTGTGTTGCTCTCTCCAGAGTTCCTTCCTTTCATTCACTCACAGTCGTTTGCCCAAACCCACCCCATTTGGACAACTGTGTTTTTCAGGAAATCTTCACCCATCACTAAATCATTAGCGGCGTATGCTACGACGCGGGTCGGCAATTAGTTTATGTTTGGCAAACTAGGGTGTTGCGGGGTTGGGGAAGACAAGTAGCGAACAGCAGAGCACATGTTTCCAGAACAACAATGCGTCGGCAGTTATCGTTTTGTTCTGATTTCTTCGTGATGCAGTTTGTTTCTTTTCACCCCCCACCTCCCCCCTTTTCTTTGCAATATTTATGAGCAACTCTGCGGGCTTCTAGTATACTCTATTTGCTCTAACGCCGCTTCACTGCCAATTTCAGCAGATTCTTTTTGAAATCCAGAGAGAAAACGGATATATTGTGTATTCTTATGATGTAAGACGATTCAGATGGGGGATAGAACTTTAGCGCCCCTACACGTTTAAATAAAAGAAATGGGCCATTTCATGCAAAATAAAATAAAATAATTTTTTTTTAAAAACAACCATATTCAAAACGCTCTGATCCTGCTGTCTGGCTGATGTAGCTTGATGTTAGTTGATGTGACAAGAAACTAGAGATTTAAACCTTCGTATCCCAAATCTTCAAAGGCGCGATACACTGCCAAGTAATGGTCCCTCTAGTCCGTGTGCAAACTAAAAAATAAAAAAAATAAAAAAAACCTCGTGTGCAAAGTTGCAGAGCATCAATTTTTGTGCAATATTTGCTGCGCGGTAATTTTAAAGTGCTGCGCGGCGTCGGTCAGATATACTGTGCAGTTTAAAGGGAACATTGCTTCACATATCAAGTATCAAAGCTTTTAAGAACAAGGTGCAACTTTTTCAAAGGCTATTATCTCAAATGCAGCCTAATACCACACATCAATGTTCCTCTTTAACTAAAGATCTAAGAATAACATCTATTCTATTGATTTTTAATAGCAATTATTTCCGGCTGCCAAAGAAAACTATTTAACTGAGCCTATTAGACATTCAAGCCCTGTGATAATGACGGTAAACAAGCAGGTAATAGTGACAGTAGTTACACAATGATCTTTTGATCTATGGTGATATTTAAAAAATGCACACAACCAGTTTGGGGTCGAGTGACAGGTGTAGATTACTACTTAATGTTTGCCAGGGTCTATCCTATAACATAAAATAACATATGGAGGTCTCGGTCAACATGAATTACAAATATTGTATAGAACATTTTTAAAAAATATATGAATCTCTTTGTTGTGATTTATTTTTTAAATGCATTATATGTGTATTCAATATGTGCCTGGAATTTTATACAATGTGTTATAAGTAGTTGTAAACCCATTTAATTAAGTGACGCTGCTCACTTATTGATAGTTTCTGTTTTAAAAAGCTTGTTTTACAAAGATTTTAGAAACTGCATTTTAAAACTTATCTTTTGGTGAACTAATCTTATTTATTTATTCAGAACGATGCGATTTTTAAAAAAAACACTCTCTGAAGAATTTCGGCACCCCTCTATTTGATATAATGGGAGTGAGGATCATTTGTAACAACGAGCTTAACAAGACTCGCGGATAACTAACGGTAGATATTAGGAATTTTACACATTGAAAAATGATAGAATTATCGTGGGGAAATTGAAATATGTTTTTTACATTTATGAAATTCGGCTTATCAGTGCCATCAGTTACGTAAAACATTGAACTAAAATTAATTCAATTAAACCTATGAAGTATACCAGTAAAGTTTTATTTCGAATTTTAGAGAGGATGGTGGTGGTGGGGTTGTCAAAATAAATGTGCCGAATCTATTGGAGGCGAGCTCAAACGAACACACAAGTCAATTTTTTAATATTCACAATTGAAGTATTTGTTTTAAGGGATACCTTTCGAACCAATCTACATTAAATTAATTGCACTACGGAGTAATATTGTGAGACTAGTTGACCACAGTTGCGCATTGCAAAGATCTCAGAAGAAAGGACATTAAAAAAATTGAGTGAATGTATTTTTTAAAACTATGCCAGAAGCCTTAGCAGCAATGTCCTCAACAAGTAATTAAATCATCATTACAAGCATATGAATAAAGCAATACTGATATTCACTGATATAGCTTGTGTACAAAAAAACAATTATGGCCTGATTGGTGCAAGGTATAAATATTACGTAGATTAAAATATGTTTACCAATTTAAAACATTTTGAGCACAGGCCCCAAAGGAATTTACATTAGGAGTTCAAATATTTTAATATAAGTTATCAATTTTTTATGCACGATGTTTGATCAGGATCATTTAAATAAATAACGTGAAAGAGAAATATCGTGAGACTTAATTTTCTTAACGTTTGGTTAAGTTCAATCAATTTACCAAGCAGCAAATATTTAGAATAATTTTATGTCACTCATATAAATAAATAACGACATGAGTGGTAATTTAAAAAGATTTTATGATACAAACCTTACGAAAAATTACTCAACTACTTCTCAAAGTCTTATGGCGATCGGGTGATAAATAAATTTTACATTTTAAAAGAAAGACATCAAGGGCCCACGAGCCTACGAGGTGAAAGATATAAAGTTCAAAGCCTCTTTATAATTGAATCTGATCATGACGGATATGCTTGTCCATATTTGTCAGATCGTATGAAATCAAATGGGTAATAAACTCAAAAACGTTTACGAAAAAAATATTTGGGGCCCTTGTAAACTGCGCTGCCGCGATCAGTTTAAAATTTCTGCCCAGCAAATTATGATAATCGTAATATAACTGTGTTTATGTGTTGTATACTTTTGAACAAAAAATGTTTGATATGCAACTTTGCACACTAGTTTGTTATTTTGAACAAGAACCAAAGAATCTTAGGAAAAAAACATTGCCCCCCACCCCTGTACTGACGGAAAAGAAATTAGGAGTTCAATGCCTCGAATTTTTAAATTTTAAGATTTTGCAATTGAAAAGTGAATGGAGAGCTATAAGCTTTTTATTGTTTAATCATCATTAAACAGGGTCATAAATCCATTTTTAGTGATATCTGATGATTTACAAGAAATATTTTGCATTTAATTTTAGTTTCTCAAAAAATCAATTTTAAAAATACATTGTAAATTTAAGTTAACCAAGGGGCAGTTCATATATTACATATGCAATGAGTGGGGAGTGGTGTTTCATTAACGGGAGTTTTCGTGCGAATGCTTAAGGGGAGGGTAGGAGGGGTCTCGACTGAATGTGTACGTATGCAAAACAAATTAAATTTGCATAATTTCTAATACTAAGCCTAGTAACGTAAACCAGACTTCATATTGCATTCGAGACCGACTAAGTCGAAACTTATATGCGATATTTTTTAATTTAATGCAAATTTCTGAACTTTTAATTACTTGGAAGTAACCTTTAATTACTTGGCAGTCATTAACATTTGATTCAGATCAAACGTTCACACGCTACTAAAAATCTGTACCTAAAATATATCCGCCTGATTTATATGTCCCTTTGTTAAAATAAGTAGGTCTCTTTCGCCCACCAGTTCCTCAGCCGTTATATATAGCCGTGGCCTGTGACCGCTGCATCACTTGCCAACAGATCATCTCTCATGGTCTGTGGACGCAATTATCTTCTGCATAGAAGGAGCGTCTGTATATCTAAGATATATAAGATACTAGCAATTTACCCGCGCTTTGCTGCGGAAATTAGGATTTCAGTTAGCGTTGAGAACCCGAGAAACACCAATTCAAAACACCTATTGATTTTAATCTGAATCAAGATGGATATACTAAATATATTAACTTCAACCGTTCAGGCTCCTACGTACACAAGAACTTGGAGATTTAAAGATGCGTCCTTTTTATATAACTCATATTGGGGAAAAAACTATATTTCGGCAATTATACCCCTAGTGAGAGGTGATTTAATATTTTTTGCCTCTTAAGGGGAGGGGGGTACTCAACAACTTCCAAAAATTTTAAGTTTCTACCTACACGGAAACTTGGAGAATTAGTGTTGATTCAGTTTTATATAGCCCATTTTATGTGAAAAAAAAGTTTTGGGCCCCGGTGACCCATGAGAGGAAATTTTTAAAATTTATATAATTATTTTTCCTTGTCAACGTGCACGGGTATAATAAGATTTTCAATTTTTTTAATCTCACATAAGAAAAAAAACTTTTTTGGGGCCCCAGCCCCCATAAGTGTGTATTTCAAAATTCTTTTACACCGACTTTCGTCGTGAGAAGGCAATTAACAATTTCCCAAAGTTTCATGCTCCTACCCACATTGAAAATTGGATAATTAGTAATGAGTCTGTTTATAATATAAGAAAAACTATATTTGGTCCCCCGGTCCCCCATTAGTGGGGATTTTGACATTCTTTTTGCCAATTTTTATCAGGAGATTGCACTCAACAATTTCCGAAAGTTTTCATGTTTCTACCTACACGGGAAATTGACAAATTAGTGATTTTCAGTTTCTACATAGTTTCTACATATATATTTGGAAAAAACTACATTTCGGCCCCCGTCCCCAGTAAAGGATATTTGAAATATTTTCAACCTGCTACCATCGCGAATGTGAATTTAGCAACTCCCCAACGTTTTATGTGTCTACCTACACGGGCAATAAGTGACTTATAGATTTTGAATTTTTATAAATCTCATATAGGAAAAAATACGTTTTTGGGGCCCCAGCCCCCATGAGTGTGTATTTAAAAATTCTTTTACACCGAATTTATTCGTGAGAGGGTACTTTAACATATTCCCAAAGTTTCATGCTCCTACCTACACGGGAAATCGGAGAATTAGTGATGAGTTGGTTTTTAATATAAGAAAAACTATATTTGGGCCGCTGGTCCCCCATGAGAGGGAATTTTAACATTCTTTTTTTGTCAATTTTTGTCGGGAGCGTGTACTAAAAAAATGTCCAAAGTTTCATGCTTCTACATATACGGGAAATATAGGAGAATTAGTTAATTTCAATTTTTACATAGCTCATATAAGGAACAAAAAAACGCTTTAGGGGCCCCGGCCACCATGAGTGGGAAATTAACTCTTTTTTTCCAACTATATATGGGAGCATGTACTTAACAAATTTCCAAAGTTTCATGCTTCTACCTACACGGGAAATAGGAAAATTGGTGGTTTTCAATTTTTATAGAGCCCAAATAAGGAAAGAAATGTTTTTGGTCCCCCGGCCGGAGATGAGCGAGTTTTTTTTTTAAATCTTTTTCGCCAATTTTCATAGAGAGAAGGTACCCAACAACTTCCCAAAGTTTCATGCTTCTACCTACACGGTAATTTAGAGAGTTAGTGATGAGTCGGTTTTTAATATAAGAAAAAGTATATTTGGGCCCCTGGTCCCCCATTAGAGGGAATTTTAACTTTTTTTTTTTTTTTTGCCAATTTTTGTCGGGAGCGTGTATTCAAAAAATTTCCAAAGTTTCATGCTTCTACCCATCGTGAAATAGGAGAATTAGTGATTTTTATATAGCTCATATAAGGAAAAAACCATTTTTGGGGCCCCGGCCCCCATGAGTGGTAAATTTAACTATTTTTTTCCAATTATAATTGGGAGCATGTACTTAACAAATTTCCAAAGTTTCATGATTCTACCTACACGGGAAATAGGAAAATTGGTGATTTTCAATTTTTATAGAGCCCAAATAAGGGAAAAAAATGTTTTTGGGCCCCCAGCCCCACATGAGCGAGATTTTTAAAATTCTTTTTCGCCAATTGTCGTCGTTAGAGGGTAACCAACAACTTCCCAAAGTTTCATGCTTCTACCTACACGGGAAGTTGGAGAATTAGTGATGAATGAGTGTGTCAGTCAGTCAGTCAGTGAGGGCTTTCCCTTTTATTAGTATAGATATATACATAACGGGACAGCGATTTTACTGCCTATACTTTTCTTTTCATCAGTTATTTTGTTGAAGTGTTCAAGAAAATAAAATTTGAATATTCAATTGTACTTCTTTAATAATTTCAACATGAAAAAAGCGATATTATAAAAGAATCTAAAGATTTAAACCAATATCTTGTGTCTATGGCTTAAAATTAATTTTTCAAGCATTTGGGTGGATAAATTAATTTATACGTACGCAAAGAGAATGGGGACCCGAAAATACACAGGGTGCAACATGAGGGACGAAAATACGACCTTTTGTGTGTAGGTAATATATGGATGCACCTCAAATTTGCTTTCATATGATCATATGACACGCTAAACCTTTTTACTCTTTCTTCACAGCACAATCAATCAAGTTTTTGACATTGTCAATTAGCGTTTCCACGAGTACAGATAATAGTTTCCATGAAAATAATTGATGACTGCAGGTCGAGTTGACATGGTTACGTGTCGAAAATCAACATTCATTATTTGGATCACATGGGTTTACTGCCTTAATTAACATGAGAAGGTTAGCCCGACCTATTACCAGATGTTACAGTATCAGCTAAAACAATCAACTTCAAGAATCAATAGCCAAAGGAGACAGGCGGAAGTGAAGATTCACATGTTTATTAATCGATTTTAAATAGTAACGAGAAAAATCATGAAAGGCAAACATAAAAAATGTGTGCACTTGTAGCATTGGGTAACTTTACTCTAATTTCAATAGATAGTTTCTGCCACAATAATTTATAAAGCATTAGTACGGCAATGTTTAATAAAAAATACACACGTACACACAAACGGCTGCCTAAGCAAGTCGGATAAAGCGGGTTTGATATTGCTACATTGTTATACAAGTCACTGATTAAAAAAAAAAACACAGTAAAAGGTAGAGGCTCTTTATGTAGCCAAGTAAAAAGCATTCAATATTTATAACGTCCACACAATACAATTGTAGCAGAAAGTTCCAGGGTTGGGAGTAAGGAAAAAAAGAGGCAGGGCTTATATTTATATCATTTCCAATTGCTTTTAGTTGGGATAAGTTATAACATTTTGAAACGCAACTATTGTTCGGGACGCAAGGGTAATCTTTAGAAAGTAAATCAAAATTTAATAACACGTACGGGGAGTAAAACTCAATGGACTATCGAGAAAGAGCTTTTGTAAAGCGGCTGACTCGAGGCCCCCTCCTAACATTTAGACGGCTTATGAGTTAGTCGATGGTGTTGTTAACTTATAACAAAACAATAGAAATCGAAAATTAGTACGATAAAATCTTAGTACCCCAACCCTTTTTCCGTCCCAGGGAAGCCAAGTACACTGCTTTAATATCATGTGGGGAAAATCTCTTTGCAGTATGTATAGCTATATCCAGCCACGCGACAGGGATCCTCGGTCATTAAAGATGTTAACGAGTTTATTGCTTGGATCAACATTTTGGCCGTGAAACATTCATTTTAAAAACTATAAAACTGGCTCAAGGAACCTGAAAAATATTTCTTTAAAAACATTAATGAGAGAGAGTGAAAGAGAGAGGGAGGGGCAAAAGTTTTAACAATCGAGTTCTACACAAATGGGATACTAAGATCTTTTTATGCTAAAATTCCTCTCCCAAACGAATACTTTTAATTAACTATGTATCTTTATTTATAGTGTAAATTACAATAAAACATGAAAGGTTTTATCCCCCATGATGATAACAGGAAGATCAGAAGATAGTGGGAAATAAATTGATTGTAATTATTCTGTAGTGAAAGTTAATGGTCCTATGGGAAAGTTCAATTTAAATATCAATGCACCAATTAACTTGTCCCGTAAATAACACTATCCATTTCGGAGGAGGAAAAAGGCATTCACACTGTAACCGCATTCAAGAAAGTAACATTTATTTTCAAACCGTAATATATTATTGTATAGAAGTTCTAATTCAAATAACCTTATCCTTAACCTATTTTAATCTTAATAAATGAGTTGAGAATTATCATTTTGTCAATACTTTAAAAATAGTGTTAAATCCATGTCTGGCCTCAGATGTACAAATGCATACCAAGAAGCTGACACAAAATCCTCCTCTCTTCTTCCATCTGATCAGGCTACACATTTAACACATTCATTTCTTAAACGTGGCAACCCGTAGCGATGTGCCGACATGCTTTTGAGAGGCAAAACATAAGAGCCAGAGGAAAATCCGAATAATTAGTAGCTTAACAATATTTACGCTGTGCATACACATTTTAGAAAAAAACACTCCGACCTACGCACCTTGTCATAATCTCCGGATGAACACCATTCATTTACATAATATAATAGGCACTTTTTACAATGTACACACTACAGCTCAGGTTATGAATAAAACCAGGGCAGTTCTAAATAATAAAAAAAATCAGAAACTCGTTTCACAAAACATACACACAATTCATCTTTTCGTTTTTTCCATCATGTAAGACAACCCGAAAGAAGAAAGAGGGGAAAATATGAGAGCAACCGCTCTGTCAAAACGAAAAGGGGTTCTCAAAGAGTGAGTGGAGCTATTGGAGACATTACTGCCTCTGCGTTTTAAAAATAGCTAATTGACGTCATTTGACATTGGCTGATACTGCGCAATGCATTGTTGGTGTATAAAAAAGTTAATGCAAAACGATATCTTCCTGATGATGTTAAAATATTTATTCTCGGAGCATGAATTTGAGCAAGTCTCATAAAAAAATAAATGTAACATGTAATAAAAGAGATTATATTATAAATGTTTATGATAACAAGAGAAAAATGAAGGGGTCACACAATAAAATTATATTGAAATTGAAAAAGGTGCTTGAGACTTATATATATCGTGTGCTTCAATGACATACTTCTTATATTATATAATATTAAAAATGAAAGACGAGGAAATGTGTTAAAGTCATAAAAAGGGAGCTAAAACAAAGTATAAGAAAAACAAAAAGGATATTCTAAACACAATTACAAAACTATTTTTAAAAAACAACTAACTATTCGAATAGAGGCTTTTAAAGACAAAAACATTTCAACTATTCAACTCCTAAATTTTCAAACAATAAGTCACCAAGAAGATCTCTTTAAATCTTATAAAGCCTTAATATCCCTTTTTAAATACATTTTTCTTTTCCACGAACCTACAAGATAATCGTAATCAAGAAAAGTTGGCCTTTCAATGAATTCTGTCATTCTTTTGCAGGGATTTAACCATCCAACATCACTACATCAATATTTATATTATACAATCGTTGATTTCTTCGTTAAATTGAAATTAGCGTTTATGTTTATTTTATCTATTGTGAGTTCTACTTCTAAGTCGAATTTAAATTAGAATTAGTTTTAACCATGGCTATCTTGGAAAAGGGTTACCTTTATTCTCTGGGAATGATGATGAATAATGTTTGATAAGCTGCACAAGTTGTCAGATTTCGATCAAAACAATGCTCTTTGTATTGTTGAATAATCCGTCAAAAATAGCATCGACAATGAATTTCCCATCCATTAAAAAATATAGATAGACAACCTTGAGAAACCTTAAAAATTCATATTCTGTCTATTTGTGTGCAAAACTAAGCCAAGTTACAAATGATCCCTTAACCATTAGCGTAAGTCATATTTTTTTTATTTTTAAGAACATACGCCTGCTTTTTCAAAAAGGCAACCCATGCACCCAATTGGTATCAATGATAGCAGATACAATAAAATCAGTTAGCATCCTTCCCATTATTAAGACCATTGCTGACTACTTAAACGATTTTCAAAATAGAATATTGATTTCTATTCCAATGTTTTTTACCTCTAAAACAACATGCTCAACACATACTTCCCGATGCGGCACAGCCAGTATGTTGCGAACGCACCAAACGCAGTGAGCCAGAACCATATAAAATCCCCACCAGAAAAAAAGAAGGGGGGGGGATTAGAATAAATCTTGGTATGCTGAGTGTGGTGTTGGAATAAAAAGGGGGGGGGGCGCTAGGTTAGAAAGACGCTCTTAACTCTTAAGACTGACTTCAGATTGAGAGAGGATTTTATTTCTGAAAGACATTGTTTAGGACAGGCTACGTAGTTACCCACCACTTCATTTAAATACCTAATGCACTATTAGCGATATAGTTTTTTTTAATAAAAAAAATAATTCCGTTCCTTCTAGAGAGTTGTTTCGTGTAAATACAAACACACCTTTCAGTGAACTCATCAATAAATGTTGATGTGCAAGGCAGTTTTATTTTTGAAAGGATAAAGATTGGGCAAACTTATCAAAGCAACATTTGATAGGATTGCACCATACAGTGACTCTTATAAGTGTATATAAAGATTGCACTATCATCGTACAAAATCCCGTACGCCGGGCAGCCATTCAATCTTTGGTCCTGTGTGGTCAAGAAGCTGTGGCAAACACAGCAACCACGCCAAGGAAAAAATATCGAACATAACGTCAAACCAAAACTTCAATAGAGTGCCAATTTCTTATAATTCTAGGAACAATTGAATATAATTTTGTACTTTAATAATTATTGTAACAGTAATAATGGTAAGTCTATTGGGGAAATAGAAACGCACAGCATTATATTCTGCAGACTCAATTTAAAATTGTTTATCCTTTTTTCTCCTCCCATGTACCAGAGATAGCTTCATTCGTAACGGTGGGAGCATAGCTATGACGTTAGTAAAAGGAAAAAAAAAAGTCAGCAGAGGAAAAATTAAGTGGCGAATATTACCAGAGGAAAAAAATGTACATGTACACCGAAAAATATCTGGGTTGTCCCCCTTCTCCCTCTCTCTCTCTCTGCTTAGGGAATCGGATCACCGAAAAAGGTGCTTTTGGAAGAGGGAGAGACAATTTATTTCAGACTAGACCAGTCTCATATCTGGGGCACAATACCGACTGTCTTCGGGGTTCGCACTCCATCTTCTGTCTACTTGATAATTCCTAAAATGCAGCTTCAGTAAATCCAAAAAGAAATACATCAACATTGACTTTCTTTCTACTTGTGCAATGTCATAGCCCTTCTGATAATCACAAGTATAAATAACTGAAAGTTGTAATTGTAAAAAAAAGGATTTCGGTCGTTATAATTGTAATAAATATATGCTCTCAAAAAAACTACTGTCTGACTACTATGAAAAGCTGAATAAAATTGTTCGGAATAATAGTTAAGTTGAGATTCAATTTTTAACAATGAAAAAATAAAAACAACCATCAAGAATTCAGCTTCAAATATTCAAGCAAAACATTCAAATTTTAAAACATTCTCAGTGAAAACTTTAAGATCTTGAGACAAAAACACAATATGAAGCTGCGTTGATCCTCTTAAAATCACGATATAGTAGGACTGCATTTAAACATATAATTGAATTAATTTAACATTAACATTTTTATGAAGCTTTGTAAATATCTAAATCAAAACAACCGGAAAACAAACGCAAATTTGATCTTCATAATATTACAAGTGAAATGTGAAATGAAAATTAAACCATTCAGTGAATAAACGGGCCACAAATGAAAATTTGGTTGCAATATAATATTCATTTTTAACGAAACGAAATATTTTTACAAGATCACCTGTTTAAATTGATTAACTATTCAAACCTGACTCCTTGAAGAATAAAAAACAAAATCCCACACGCACACACACAAATGGCAAGCTCGTATAACTGAACAGTGCACGAAAGTTAAAAAAAAAACAAATTCACATCGGATACGGGTTAAAATGTGTTAAGAAATCAACATTCTACCATAACATTTAAACTTCACTTATAACATGGCATTAACAGTTAAAATAGTCTACAGGTATTAAGGTCCTCTTTCCATGGAACACAATATTAATAATCATATGATATGTTGTGAAACAAATTATGTAACTGTATAACGGTTGCCCAGTTTGAGCAATTTAATTAAGTCTACCATTAAACATGCGGGTTATTCGTTAGCTAAATGTCAACGTTTTTGTATAGTTGGAATGTAAACCAAAACAAGTTGGACGACTTTTCATTGTGTAAAAGGACCCCATTAATGCAAAGCAACGAAATTCGTTTTACTACGTTTAATGTAATATAACAACTATAACAACTAAAGTATTTCAAAGACGTTATAAAGGATAGAAAATATTAGTGACTCCTATAGGTTTTGAATGTCTTAAAAAATAATTTCAAAGTAATTTACAATATTTTGTGCAACAAATGAAAGCAGAACTGTGAAATCTTCAACCACTGCATTTTTAAAAACTAGATCTATGACATGAACTTTATAAATATAATATTATCATTACACAAGGGCGTAGTTATGGGAGGGGGAGGGGGAATTCGAAAGTGCCCCCACTTGAGGGGGGCCCACAAATTAGTGTTCGAATTTTTATTTTTACATTAAATATTACGCTACCACCATGTATGTGGAGCCCCCAAAGAGGTTAAGCCCCCGGGCCCCAAACCCTTCAAATTCCTAGCTACGCCACAGTCATTACAAAATGTTACTTAATTTCGACAACATCCAACAAATAAATAACAGAATACCCAAAATGGTTACAGAAATATAAATAAAATCTACCAATAATGACAGTGAAAAATAGAGCTGTGTAATTCAGACTATCTCTTTTATATGAGAGAAATCCCTTAAATTTAATGACACTTAGTATTACCACTCTCACACACAGCACCGCTCTTTAAAAATGTCTATTTCCTTTCTACCACCCCGCGCCACTCAAATGGTAAAATTAACGACATTGAACCTTCAAGAAAACTCACTAAGAATCCCTATCTAAGCTTCTGTCATTGGCTTGGAACATAAGCCAGAAAAAAAGAGCTGATTAGAATTCCTCCCCACCCTTACTTTTCCCCCTATTTCTTCTATTCTAAACAAAAATAAAACGAGAAGGTACCCCACCCGCTCTCCTTACATGGGCGAGAAATCGATCGAATTTGTCTGCTTGACTTAATGGGGAAGAATTGGGAATGGGATTACACCGATGGACGTCGCCCGTGCTTCTGATGACGTCAATATCTTAACCTTACACAAAAAGAAAAGAAACATAATTTTTTTCTAAACCTGATTAAATTTGAAGTTGAAAAAGTGTATTTTCAGACAGAGAAATCCATATTGGGTTTCTTATTTTACGAGGGGAGGGGGGATATTTGTTTAGAAACATAGACAAGAGGTTTTTTTGTGGTTGTTTTGTATTTAACAACATATTAAAACAACAACAACAACAACAAATAAATAAATAAAATAAAATAAATAAAAATAAAACTATTTAGAAATGTTAAATATTATGTGGTAATTTGAGCACGTCTTGCGATATTTTTATGCAAAATGATTATTACAATATTTATTATTGTAGGGGTAGTTATTTCACATTAAGTATTGAAATAATCAATTGAATAGAGCCCTTGCCAACCCAACAGATATGCTTCAAATGTGGTTGTAAAAGGAATCTTATCTTTTATTTATATAGTATATACCTTATCTTTACTTAAGATTATTGCGTCTTACGCTTATCCATGGTTAGTGTATAGTCATGCTTTTTAACAGAGTTTCGAATGTTGATTATGCTTTGGTTTTCCTGTTTTGTTCGGGCAAATAATCGCTAGTTCCAGTACTAGAATGAAAGAAGTATGATTTTGATGCGTTTATTCTTCAAAATGTAACAGATTTTTATTTGTAATAATTATGAATCTTGCAGCTCATTTTTTAAAATTCGTTCTACTTTAACTACGTTTTCCTAATGATATATCTATATGGTATTATGTAATGTAAGGTTAATGTGAGGTGCATTTGAAATTTATGTTCTTTTACCTTAGTGGAAGTTATTTTTTAAAAGGTTTTTACTTATACTTACCACATTTACATGTGGATTCCCTGATACTTTTCAATTAATATTACCTATTAGTGCATTAAAACTTTAGTTTGCATTAGATCTTTTCCATGATTGAAATACATTGCGTGTATTTGCTTCTTTTTCTTTGATACTCTAAATATGTGTTCTATTATTAGTTTTGGTAATTAAATCAAAAGAATATATAATTGAAAACTGAACGAAAATTTATACATTTTGATAGAAAACAATTTAGCATACTTAATTTTATTTTTCAAAATTAGACATGACTATTGTCGATAAAGTGAATTCAATTATTACATATTTTCAAAGGAGTTCCTTAAACTCTTTTTCTTTTTCATTCATTATTTAAATATAATACTTATAAAGTATAAGTAACTTTCTTTTTTCCCTTTTGATGTATGTGTATTATTGTGTATGCATGGATAAATAAATAAATGTTACTGGATGTGGTACACAGTCATATTTTTTGGTTGAGAAGAAATAATATAATAACATCACAAGAAATAATTTTACAATTTGAACACTTTTTAAAGGGTGAACAAGTTGAAAAAGGGTTTTATGCAAAAAGAAAGAAAATTTTGTGTTAAAAAATGTAAACGATTTGTCCAGGGCCTTTATGACTGGGGCCGTTATGTGGGGTCCATTTTGTCCAGGACAATTTAGACGGGTCACGCCTTTATAGCCATTTTGAAAAGGAAATTTCTAATTAATGTTATTGCATAATTACTTGTCGAAATTTAGAATTAAGTAAAACAATCTCGTATCGATGATTGTAATAAACTTTGACAACTATTTGGAAACGGGCACAAATAAGTCAAATTTCTCGTGAAGAACATGAGTGAAGAACATTATAGAATCTTTAACGTCTAGTACAACTGGACACATGGTTAAAAGACCAAACCTTACTACACAGACACAGAGGTTTAACAAGGCCTCGTGACTGACATTTCAGTGGCATTGGACGCACTGAGTAAAGAGCTCTGCACCGCCTGCACCAAGACGAAAATGTATCGAGTGTGGATAGGCGGGATAGGGGGAAAGTAGGCCAACCTAACAGACTATATTGGAGAAGTGTAAAGGGGTGATGGATATAGGGCGTCACTGTGGAGAGAGAAAAAATGTTTTAGAAAATAACGCCACTGAAAGAGAGAGGGGAGAGAGGAGAGTGAGGGCGCTCTAACATAAATCTTTAAAATTTTATTTGAACTTCATTCAAGCCAAAGTGTTTTCATTAGTAAAGATGAGTAAAGAGCTTCGAATGGTATTACTTTCTGTATCACCATGTATGTGGATACAAAGAAACTAATAGGTCTAAATAAGTAATTCGCTCTTAATCAAGATTGGCAGATTGAAAAGAATAAATAATTATCTCATTCTTGAGACTTATAAAATGTGAGAAACAATTATCTCTCTCTCTCTTTCTCTCTCTCTCTCTCTCTCTCTCTCTCT
>MUZC01001178.1:715301-749670 GCA_002072015.1 Radix auricularia | reverse complement strand
CTCCTGCCTGAAAGCCAGTGTGGCTTCCGAAGAGAGCGAGGAACCATCGACATGATTTTTGCTGCCAGGCAACTACAAGAGAAATGCCAGGAGCAGAACTCTGACCTTTTCTCCACCTATGTTGACCTAACCAAGGCATTCGACACAGTTGGCAGAGAGGGTTTGTGGAAGATCATGGAGAAGTATGGTTGCCCAAGCAAATTCATTTCCTTGGTTCAACAATTCCACGAGGGCATGCAGGCCAGAGTCCAGGACAGAGGAGAGTCATCTGACCCTTTTCCTGTCACAAACGGTGTCAAGCAGGGATGCGTCCTGGCCCCAACGCTATTCAGCATCATGTTCTCTGCCATGCTGACAGAGGCCTTCAGAAACGAAGATGTTGGTGTTAAGCTGAGGTACCGTACGGATGGCAAACTGTTCAACCTTCGGAGGCTTCAGGCAAAAACCAAGGTCAGGACAGACACAATCAGGGACCTGCTCTTTGCAGACGATTGTGCCCTCAATGCTGCCTCAGAGGATGACATAAAACGCAGTGTTAACCTGTTCTCCAGCGCCTGCACTAACTTTGGTCTGACAATTAACACAAAGAAGACTGAAGTCCTTTATCAACCCGCGCCTGGAAAGCCTTATGTTGAGCCCATCATCACTGTCAACAACCAGAAACTCAACGCAGTGAAACGCTTCACATACCTAGGCAGCACACTGTCACAAAATGTCACCATCGATGACGAAGTGAATGTCAGAATTGCCAGGGCCAGCTCCACTTTTGGCAGGTTGTACCCGAATGTCTGGAACAGAAGAGGCATTACCATCCAGACCAAAGTGAAAGTATATAGGGCAGTTGTGCTCCCTACACTGCTTTATGCATGCGAAACTTGGACCGTATATCAACGCCATGCTAAAAAGCTGAACCACTTTCACACAACAAGCCTCAGGAAGATTCTGGGCATAAAGTGGCAGGACAAAACTCCAGACACCACGGTACTAATCAGAGCTGGCCTCCCCAGCATCTTCACCCTACTGATGCAGTCACAGCTTCGCTGGGCAGGGCACCTAACCCGAATGCCAAATGAGAGACTACCAAAGAGACTCTTCTATGGCGAGCTCCAGGATGGCCAGCGGTCCCATGGTGGACAAAAGAAACGCTTTAAAGACACATTGAAAGCGTCTCTGAAAGCGTTTGCAATAAACCCAGACAAGTGGGAGGAAGCTGCGTGGGACCGGTCCACCTGGCGCCAATCCATCCATGAAGGTGCCAGGACATGCGAGGCAAACAGGATTAACGCCGCAGAAAAGAAGAGGCAAGCCCGAAAGGCCCGTGCTGTCAACCCTCCAGGAGACAATCAACTCATCCAATGTCCCTTCTGTTCCCGAACTTTCCGTGCCAGGATCGGCCTTGTCAGCCATCTGCGCACACATAGGTAAAACAAGTCCCAGCAACCCTCGGATGACTAAAGTGGTCCTCGTCGATTCGACGGACGAACGAATTATATGGAATTAAACTCTCAATATTCACTCACTGGTGGCCAGTGGCTCAAAATGTTAGGTTGTTTTTTTTTTAAATAAATAAAATTATTTTAAACATTTGCTACTGTGTAAGAGGATGGCTCTTGAACAACATTAGTACATAAGAACTTAATGGCCCATATTAAAATATAGGTATTGAACTCCTAATGTTCATTCCTTCGGGGCCTGGATGCAACGGGTAAAAATAGGGAAAGAAATTCGACAAAGAACGCGATTCCATTTAGCATTACGATAATGCTGCACTATGTGATCCCGTCAATGTATGGAATCACACCGGAAAAGGGGAGTTGGGGGTATAACAAATAGTTTGGGATCATATGGGGGAAAGGGACTCTACCAAAACGGGATCCCCTTATGCAGCGGGATAATACTGAGCTATTTGATATACCAAAGTATGGTATAGTATATGGTATAGTATATGGGAAAGGATTTTCTTCACGAAAGGGGATCCATTACGCACCGGAATCTTAATGGGGTATGTAATTTTTAACTTAAAGTAATATGGAATCATGGGGGGGGGGGATTCGACTAAGAACAGGATGGCATTATTCCACGTGATCGTAATGCAGGCCCGGGAGAAGCTGGATATAGATTATGTATTTATGTCATTATCTACTTCAGTAATTCAAGAATAAAATGCTTACAGCCTACACTAGGAGTTTCAAGGGAGTATTCTAAATCATAAAGAATTTTAATAACATTATTTAATTACTTTAATTCTTTGAAAGCAGATTTATCCATAAATAGTACCCATAATTGAAATTTTTTAAGTTGAGTAAAGTTATGTTTTTTCTCACCTGCTTCTTTCCCATGAGCTATTGATTTGATTATTTTTATGACTAACTACACTGAGGAAGAGGAAAGGAATAAAGTGGGCGGTTATTAGAATTTAGATTATTGGTATCAGAACATGCCGAAGACAGCATTGATGATCCAGGTTTCATGATGCTAGAGAAGTGTATATTGTATAAACTAGGACTTCACTATTTTATGTAAACGTAAGGAATCAATGCGAGAGTTATGGGCAACAAAAAAAAAAATGTGACAAGTCCCGAAAAAAAATGAACAAAGTATTCAACAAGCTAATGATTAAATGTCAACATATATACAGATAACAGCAACATTAGCATTGTTAACAAGATTACATAGCGACCGGATTCGAAGGTGGCTTAGTCATATCTGTCAAATGACATTAAACTCACTTTCCATGCCACCACTGCCCGGGTATGGATGGGGGTGTGGTGTGATATGAGCAAGGTGGCGCACGAGGAATGAAGGCATAGTTTGTATAATAACTGTCGAATGTTTAAAAAGGGTTCACGCCAAGATCCGGCAACTAGATTGAAAGATATCATACACTAAAAGATGGAATGCAAGACTTTACATTACTACAATATAAATTTTGAGAAATGTAAATTTTGTCAACAGTTTTCCTTATAGAATAGTATTTAAACAAATTGAGCTACAATTTTGAGCAGTATGCAACTTTTAGACGAGCGAACTATAGCCCAGACATGGCTCTTATTTATCATTTATATTACTTCCGAATAGTTGGTATTGCTTATTTTTACAATAATCTTTATGAACAGATTAAACCAGATATATTTTCTGTATGAGATTTCAGCGGTTAGCTTTTCTTAATGAATATCAGTTTTAATACATGTAGTAACAAAACGTATTCTTTTTGTGTTTTGTGAGAAAATAATTTAACTTAACATTTAAGATCTCACAAATAATAATACCGAAGTCTCCAATTCACTGATCAAACTCCGAAGGATAATAATAATACAATTTGGTATGTCGATGACGCTTAACATTTGTATTTCAGACTACAATCGCACCTAAATAAACCACACCAGCAAAAAATGCCATGTTTAAGCATGTTTATATGTAAAAATTAGTTTCTTCTGGGCATAATTCGGAGCTATATATACAGTGGCGTAGCGTGGAGGCAGAGCGGGCAAATGCCTAGTCGTTAAATTGTTTCTTAAAAATATTATTTTTTAAGAAAGAGGAGTTGTTTTTTAAAAATCAAAATTAAATTAGTATGAGAACCTGACACTGATATGGTGATAAATTCATTGATTCTTAAAATTTGACGGCACCCCGCCCTCACACACATTTTACAACAGGGGCGGCCGTCAAATTTCTAGCTTTTATTAGCTATTTGTTAAAACGTGAAAATAAATTTTAATAAAAGAAAAGCCAAGATATAATAAAAAAATTATACGAAATGAAAATCTATATATAAAATACGAGATCGGTTCTAATGCCAAAGCTCCATTATAAAACTTAAGTATTCTGATACTAATGTTACAGAGCTGGAAAACATAGAGGCTGACAGTACGTCAATAATGTCCTGGTATATATATATATACTTGATTCAAGTTTGATTTTAAGGTAAGTGAATTACTGGAAAAAATTATTGGTGCCTTCATATTATATGGCTTATTTTATTTTTAATGCCTTTTATTTTGTGGCATATCCAAAATTAATGAAAAAAATGCTTATCTGGTGGAATTAAAACTTTACACAAATAAATACAAAAGAAACCACTCTAGAATAAGTACTCACATTACCAACGGTTTTTTTTTTTTTTTTTGCAAATGGGAGGAATTAGAAATTGGATAAAAACGGTATATACTATTAAAAAATACCAAAATTAGTTGTTGTAAGAGAGAAAACAAAGTGGTAAGAAGTTCTTGTTAGAATATTTGACATTAATAAATCCTGGCGGAATCGAATGTGACTTTTGAGGTCACAAAGAGGGCATTACTTCTGCAAAAACAAGGCAATATTCTGTAACTGATGCATAAGCTTGCAAAGTACGATCAAGCACTCCGAGAACATAGTGGGAAAATGGTTTTTAAAAACTTATCTAAAATTCAAAATGAGCTCACAGAAATTTTAGGAGATACAGTTCTAGAAAAATGATCTTTTTTTTCAATAACAAGATACCAAATATTGTTCCATTGTATTTGACAGCTCTTCATATGTTTGACATAAGGATGAAACAAGTCCAGTTGTGTGATGTGTAAAGATTGAAAATTTAAAAAGTACACGCAGTATAATCTTTCAAAGATTTCATTCAAGCGAAAGTGAATTGCCTACAACATTTCTAAAATGATTTTAAATAACTGACGATCTTAAAATAATGGACTGCACAGGCACAACGTGTGTTAATGCTACTTAAAGGCTGGAAAGTATACAGGAGTTCAACAAAGGCTCTATAACATGAAATTTCATGTCAAACTCGTTAAATCCAGTTAAACCTAATTTGTTAACACGATACTCCAACTAAAACTAATTCTTCAACTATTTTAGTACACTGGGGCGTTGTTACGCATTCTTTTCCAAATCCATACACTTGCTTCTACAAGCAAGGCATTCAGAATTTAGAATACAATATTGAAAATACCATGAAGGAAGAGTGTGTGAACTTGAAAAAGAATTTAGAAAACGGGCTTGATTTTCGTACACCTGCTAATCTAACGGACTTTGCAATTTTGTCTTCAAATTCAAATATTCAAAATGTCCCACATTACATAGTCAGCTAAGGAATATTTTAACCCCATGAATACTAAAAGAAATATCAATACGGAAAGAAGGATAAGGAAAAAAAAAAAGAATTCAAGACTAGGTGATTAATTTAAGTTTATACAGATATTTAGGCTGGAAGTTACCCTTAGTAAAAGAATATAATTAATTTGAACATTGCTTACAAATGTCCTAAGTAATGCAAGGTGTTAAAAGGGCTTCTCAAAAATTATTTTAATAAAAAAATTAATGACGATCACTTACGAATACACCAAAATTGTCTAATCTACAGCTATTTTGGCTATTGAGCAGGTCAGGGATGAAAACATTGATACATGAAAGATTGAGCCATGAGGAAAAACATATAACTAATTTTATTAAAGAAATGAAGTCTTTCCTTTTAACATAAAAATGTATGTGTTATTTTTCGGGGGCGGGGGGCGCAGCAAAGTTGGTTTCTGCCCCGGCGGCACATCCCCACGCTACGCCTCTGTATATATATGCAATATAGGGTCTAAATAAACAGTTGATGGACTATTCACTTCTTATCTATGACCTTGACAATAACAACAGGCTCTACAATAGAGGTTTACCGTTTGGCCATGACCTAAAACTTGCTTGCCAAGAAAGACAACCTTTTTAAAAATAGCACATTTGATAAGTGTGCCCGTTGATAGATATTCTCCCGTTTTAAGGCAAATTACGGAAGACATAACACAACAGTTCTCGGTTTTTCTCTACACTGGATATATTTAAAACCTGAACAAAGCATGGCGGTCATGCAAAATTTAATCTTTATTTTAATAAATAAGAACCTCTTCTCTAAAAAAAAAAAAAAAGTGTTTATTACTTGTACATATATAATATTATATATGTAGAGAATTTATGTTGAAGTGTTCAGCTAAGGGCCAAGATTAAATTATCCAATCCCTTGAATTAGCTACCGGTATATAAACATTGGTTTATATTCGAAAATTGTTTTGTGTGTATAGGCGCATTCAAGGATTATCATTAAGTCTACGAGGTAAATTTCAGATTTCCTTCTAGTCAAAATCTGTAAGATGCTTAAAGCATTGGAAATTACCAAAGCTTAAATATAAGCCGATTACCAGTTAGCGAAAAAGACATTTTTAAAACACGACCTATACAATACAAGGAAATTTTCTGAATACATTTTATCCCACGCCTTAATCTTATTTATCACTGGATTAAAAGATGCATCATACTATATAGATTCAACTTGTGGCTCCATGATCTGAGTAAGAAAAAAAAAGAAAAAATCATGTTAAGCCTGGTACCTATTGGAATTCAGGACGTGTTAGCGCATTTTCGTATTATGTATCAGTACTTATGTTAGATATCAGAATTATGTAGTTATCAGTAATTGTGTTTAGATTTTAGACATATTTTTATGAATTTTCTTGTGTAATGAATATACCTGACATTTTTTTTATTTAAAAGTCATTTCTTTACATTTTAAAAAAAATTATTTTCTCTTTAATCCAACTACAAGTCACCACAAATGATGACGTAAAACTCTCTAAACTTTTACACATATTCTAATGACGTCAACTAAAAAAAAAACAACTAATTCTTTTGCACCCTTTCGCACCACTCTTCAATGCTGGAAGGATTTTGCATTCGACTTCCGGCAATGGCGGCCGTTCCCTGCGCTAGTGTTACCTCTCGATTCGAAATAGTTTTAACGGGGTTTTTTAACGGATCGAGTAACTGAGTGTTGATGCACAAATGGCAGGTCAGGGCATACAAAAAACATATATACCTCATGGGTCTAGGACTTATGGATGCTGAGATCAAGGGTGATGACGGACGGACGGACAAAACGGGTGCAATAGCGATTTCGACATCTCGAAAATGCGCTAAAAAACTCCAATAGCTTGGAAGAAATCAGTATTCTATAAGCTAATTAACTTAGGGTTTTTATGGAGACTAAATCTATTAAGTGCATGGTTCACGAAAAGGCATTTGACCAACGAAATCAATAAATGTGACTCTCAAAAACCCAGTGTGATTTTTTTTAAACTTAAACCTTTCCAAACATTCATTATTTATACGCCTCGCCAAAATATATTGTCGAATGAGATTTCTGATTTTAATTCCTATTTGATTTGTTTAATAATTAATCGCTTTAGTCCGTGTCATTTTATTCTACCATTTTTTTTTTTAAGAACAACTTTTTAACATCTGAACTAAACTATAAAAGTAAGAGAAATGCTGTTGAGAATAATAATAGGAAGAAAGTTAATATATTTAGTTATTTTTATTTAAATTAGTATATATAATTATTTAGTTACACTCAAAAGCTCAAGAATATCCACATTGTGAACTTTTTAGGGATGTAGATTTTAAAAAACAAAATAACTTAAATAGTTTAGTAAAATTGTGGAAACATCAATCTTTGTACTTCCATTTTTACCTAGGTGGTAATTTTTTCTTCTATTACTTAAGGGCTCACGATTAATGCTCTGATAGTTAAATGTTGAGGTCTTGCCATATTATCTGTGAAGAAAAGAATTAAGGGCTACTCGTCGGGGGGGGGGGGGGGGCGAACAGGTCAGGAATGTCACTGAGGTTGGAGACAATAGACCTCGATACTAATTTTGTAAAATATTATTTCACAGAAATGGATGCTGTGCAACTTCACACACGATTTTTTTTTTACTTTGTACACTGACCAACGAGCCTTAGCGTTAGAGGGAACATTGTCTTCTACCTTCATTAAACTATCTTATTTGTAAGTTACACGGTTTTTTATTAGAACGCTATGTTAATAAAACAGCAAATACGCAATTTGTTTTTAACACTTAATGAACAACGATTCAGTGTCTCAGCTTGTATAATATCCACACCAAACAAAATGTATTTCATTTTACAAAAAAGTTACCCTCAATGTATTAACAAGTGCCCGGCAGATCAAAGCCCACACTACATACGACAGTTGACAGCAGCAGCCTTAATCAAACATAGTGCCATTAGAAAATCATTACCTAGTTTTACTTAATGAACCTGATAGGATTTTTTAAAATTCGTTCCATTAGACGAGATTCATTAAAAAATATAATTTATTTTACATTTTAAACAAACAACTTTTCCTTGAATGAATTTCTTTACTTAAGTAAGCCACAAATAGATCGTGAAATTCATCGGTTATCTGGAAGAGTAAGAATAACCTCTTCTTCTTCCATAATGTCTTCTTGTCTCACCCTTTAACTAGTATGTACAATTAAGTTCTCACTACATAAATTAAAATTATAGAGAGCTGTAGTGCTAGCTGCATAATTGCACGCATGCCCTAAAGCCGTGCGTGGTTGCTGAAACACTTTCAAAGCAAAAAGTAGAAGAGTTCACAGGTTTATGTTAGCCACGGCATACGATGCCCAGCTTTACTTTCCCAAACCGAAGTTAATTTATATACGAGGCTGGATGAACTCGGGGACAATGCCAGCACGAACCCATGACTTTCAGCAGTCTTGATACGATAGCCGAGCGCGTTACCGCTTGACCATAAATTTCACATCAAAAGCCTGGGGATAATTCTAAACATGAAATGGCAGGGAAAAGTTCGAAACACCGAAGTATTTGTCAAGCCAAGACTCCCTAGTATTATCACAAGCACGACGCAGTGCTAACAACGTTGGGCAGAGCACGTTGTGCGTATGCCAGACCTTCGGCTCCCAAAGAGGCTCTTCTATGGCGAGCTTACTGATGGGCAGAGAGCCCGCGAAGGTCCAAGGAAGTGCTACAAAAATTAAGTTTAAGACCGCACTGAAGACTTAAGACATTGGGCAGTAACCAGCTACCGAACCTCCTGGTGCGGTATGATACAGAACAATGTGGCAGTTTGTTAGGCAAACAAATTGCATGCTTGTAACAGGACAAAAATGATAGTGCTTGAAATTATCCTAATGGCATCCAAACCATCTCTGGTCCGACTTGAGGGCAAGAACAGGGCTTATAAGCCACCTAAGGACACACAAAGCAGCTAAAGCATATAAATAATGTGATGACAATTGTCCTCATTGTCCATCTCGAGGGACAAAACACAACAAATGCATTCAATAAAATGGAAAATTAAATGAAAGAATATTAAAATAATAACAAACAATTATTTTTATAAATAACATCCTAGGCCAAGCGAACAACATGGATATATCGGTCTGCAACAAAGAAAATATCACAGCAAAATAAGACTATGGAGAAAGGCAGATAATGTCTTGGCTCCTACCCAAGGATTTTAAACAACTATCATATTTATTTTAAAAAACACCTTTATACTGATGTTTTCAACATCACAAAGGTTGAGGAATCTATATTAGTTTGAGCAAAGAAAAGATAAAAATATCCACGTCCTTATCTGCATTTTTATGCCAAGAATGTTACTACCTTCTGAATTGGTTAAGTGGTTCTGGGAGTCAAGGTAATTACACGTTTTGAAGCCCAGACAGTTAAATGGTAATACACTGCAGGAGTACAAGAATAAGCCAGGTAAAGGTCTTCAAAATAAACTTCAAGAGGTCAAGGAAAGCTGGGAAACTGCATCTATCAAGTCTAAAACTTCACCACTTTTAAACTGAATACACTTGATTATATACATGTGAACTGCAAAACTATACATAAAGACAAAACAATTTTAAACTCCAGCCAGTCTCTAAAAAAAAACATTTTTTAATTTATGAAGTATTATGAGATAGTCGGGGTATTTTTAATTTAAATAAAACGAAATAGAAAAAAAAAAAATTTTGATCAACATATACAATCTTACAATTTTTTTTTATTATTATTTTTTTTAATGCTATGATAGAAGGGTCAACCATTAGCTAATTTAACGGGTTTTTTTGGGCTGTTATCGATTAAAATAAATTTAATCGTTAACTTTTCAAAATTATCGATTAATTAATCGATAATTTTGTTAAAGCTTAAAATAAAGATGTATGACGTCATTAAACTGAAAATTTCAAGGGAAGTAATAAAAACAGGCAATTGATTTTTTTTTAAATTGAGTTATTTTTAGGACATAGCAATAAAAATAAGTTCAATAACGTATTAAAGTCTAGGCACTTGGATGAAAATTTCAAATTAATTCTAAGTTTTAAAAGTAATACAGCTATATAGAATTTGTTTGATGATAAACAAAAACATAAAGATCATCTTTTTATCCCAAGTGGTTCAAAAGTCATGATTTTTTTCTAAGACCTCATAATCACTTTTTTCACTATGTTGTCTTCCTTCACATTTTGTTGACTTTTATGGCATTTTTTAAAAAGCCCATAGCTATGTATTTAATTTAATTATAAAACTATAATATTGTAGGAGATATATTTAAATATAAAAAGTTCAATATAATTGAATTTAAATTTTGTTATTGTTAATTAATTAAAAACAATGTGTTTTTTTATATCATTGTCCTTATATAACTACTAGATTGTGCCGGGCGCCGTGGCGCCTTCGGCGCTTGCTTTATTTAGGGCGCCTACGGCGCCAACCTTTTTCAAAAGCCAAACTAACTTGTCCTTTTTTTATAAATACGAAATATTAAACTTTCTAAAATGTACGCTAAGTATTTAATAACCGAGGCCCACACAAAAGACCAACCAACTTGTCCTTTTTTGATAAATACGAAATATTAAACTTTCTGAAATGTACGCAAAGTATTTAATAATAATAGGGGTTGTATTTTGCGCACCGATGCACACCAAACAATGACGTCATCATATTAAATATTTTTACAGCGCTCATCAACACACGATTTTTCAACTAAACTAACTGCTGTAGACTGTCGTACATCGCTCCTCAGCGTTCCAGATCCAGTGAGTGACTTGGGCTATTATATTATTTATAGGTTACTTAAAGTTTTCACGTTTGTCATGTTTCCTTTAGATGAAGAAGTTTGTACGTAAAAAAAAACAAAAAAACAAAGTATTAATAATTATTAATAATTAATTATTTATTAATAAATCGAAAAAAATTGAAACATTTTCTTTAATTTTAATTGCTATTTTATCTTATTATTTATCGATTAAAATAATTTTAATCGATAAAATTTTTACCGATTAATCGAGAAATTAATCGGTAATTTCCGCAGCCCTACTTTTTTAAAATTATTTTTTTTTATCAACTATTCTCTGCTCCACTTGTCAAACTTGTAAAGATCACTTATTCACCAAGCTATCAATATTGCCCCACCCCCTTGGGTGGGGGGCTCTAGAACAATCCAGGGGTGGTGATAGTGGCCTTTGGGGGATGTTGAATAAAATACATGAAAAGCATAAAGAATGATGAGAAACTGAGAATTTTTAGAAAAACAATTCGCACTTATTTCATCTATTATGTACCATAGTGTGACGTTATTCATCAAATAAATACAAAGAATTTATAATCTCAGTGGATTATTTAGTTATTAAGAAAAATGTTGTTCATTGTCAGGAAAGTCAAGCACACTTTTGACAAGGTATGTGTGCACTGTACTCTTACTTCAACCATTGATTTGAGAATATTTTAAAATAACATTCCAAATTGGGCTTTGTAAACATAGAAGAATCTCAAAAATTTAAAATAGATATGATATAAGCAAAAGCAAATGATGAATTTGAATTTAAATTCAAAGATGGCTAGCATAGTCCTGGCTTCAAAAGCAAATATGTACACTTTAATTGGATTTATGGACCTTAATACAAACGTTTTTGTCTAATTACATTTCCTTATCATTTTTAATAGAATGGCTATATCAGCATATTTTTAAGAATATTTCAAAGATTATTAGTAATATAAGTAGCCATTAGATTTACAAAAATTATAGAGACATTGAAATCATTTTTATACATAGATGATTAAATATTTAATCAGCAAAAAATAGATTTGTTATAATAGACTGTTGTTAATCCTTTCATCCCCTGTGAATAACTGTCAAAATTTTTTGAAATCACTTTTCTCAAACTTATTTTGTTTACCAAATTAATGGACTGTCTCTTAAGAAAACACAACTAGAGATTGAAATTTTGGTTCCTACCTCAAGGTTTTGGAAGCATGAGATTTGAAGAGGAAAAAAATGTTCAGTCCAGAAAAACTTGGTAATTTCTGAAATAAATCATAAATGTAATATTACTTAATGTTTATATTTTTCAGTGCAACAAAATCCAAAACATTCACTGGAAACTTAAATTCTCAAAAAGTAATTCTTAACTTAGTATACTTTTTTTTCAGGAATAACTAAAAAATATTATTTTAGCTTTATTGCATTCAAAAGAATTTCAAGGCTTCAATAACAATCTCTTACAAAATAGTCATTGTACAATATAAAACAATTTCCAATGGTTATCCCAAATGTTCCCTCTAAGGTTTGTTGGTCCGTGTTCAAAGTTAAAAAAACTTTTGTGCTAAGTTGCACAGCATTCATTTTTTGAATATTTTACCAAATTTGCTGCACTGTAAACCGAGCTGCTGGGCCAGATATCTGTGCATAGCCACGCAGCTCAAAGTGAACATTGGTTATCCCACAAGGTCATCATGGCTAGCCCATAGGCACATTTGAAATACTGACGTTAAATATTATCATAAAGAGTTTTAAATCAAATAATGTTTAGACCTGCAACAATTTTTTTAAAGGATTTTTAAGGGAATACATAAGTATTCCCTCACTCTTTGATATTTGCCTATGATTACATCCTAAATTACAGTTAGCCATTTTTAAGAAACTTGATCAAACTTATAATTGTAAAAAAAATTCCCTTAAATTTGATTTCAAATTTTTATATTGTGTTATTAGTTATTTATAATAAATTTTTAAATTTTTAAAATTTTATTTACAATTACATAATTTTTTTAATGGACAAATGATATGGAGTTACAAACAAAACATTTCAATGAAAGTTAGAACAATATTATACTGTTTTCAAATAATTTATATACTGAAACATGAAGTTGAGAGCTGATTATATGTTCATTATTATTTTGCACTTATTTTCCAATAAGCCATCAAGAATGCCCAATGACGATTCTGTTTAGGGCTATCATGTGCCTGGGTAAGATTGTAAGGGAGTCAAATTTGTGCCACAGTGTGTTGAGTCTATAAATGTTTAAAACTGTGATAAAATGGTGGAAGGAGGGCTTAAAAATCATTAGTAAACAGCTAATTTGGGGATAAAACTGACGAAAAGAAATAACGTTTGTAGTGGAAAGATCAATAACAAATGCTAAGAAAAGGCCTAGAAAAGGATTCGTACATTCCTGGTGGCATTTTCTTTATCCATGTAGAATAGTGGTGGAAAGCTGGGAAGCTTTCTGACAAACACTCAGTAGTTCATGTAAATTAGGCTAAAATATTTTCAACATAATACAGGGATGTCCAAAGTCCGACCCACGGGCGAAAACCCGCAGGCGAAACAATTTTAAATGGCCCGTGACCTATTCTAAAATAATTAATTACGAGACGTATTTTTCTTTATCCTACATGTGGAAGAAAGTCAACAGTCCAAAGGCCTGCACTCTTCATGGTGCTTCCCGGAAAACCCCCTCAGCTCTCTGGCCCCCTAAGGGACGTAAAAGCTGAGAAGCCCCCCCCCCTCGGAGCGGTCACTTCTAGAAGCAGCCACCTGGGTGTCCAGGACACTAGGTCAAAAACGGCTCCCACTAAGTTGACCTTCCGCGCCACCCCGGCAAAGCTTACGAGTCTCAATGTTTTGGACCGCCGCAATGCGGGGGGATCATCACTGCCCTACCTAGGGTTCAACCCCCACTGGAAGGTTTCCTCAGATCTGGCTTTCAATGTGTTCCTAGCGGTACATTTTGCTAATCGGTACTGGCGCCCCTGGCCCTAAACTGGCACTGCTCAGTGGCGTTGCTAGTTGATTGAAGGGGACGAAAAGGTCGCTTTGGAGTAACCCGACCCTCAACGGGTACTTTGGTTTTCATCATCTGCATTGCATCTTAATGCTTTGCCTAAGATCCGTACACCAACTGTAATCATGTGTGACTAGCACCTAATGCCTAACATCGGACTTCGGCATTTCATGCCAGGAGTTGTTAGTTTCAGGTCATTGTCTGCAGCACAACCTTACTTGTCTGTCGAAAACAAAAGCTTTCTCTCACTGACTTTTACAATCAGCTGGATAAAGAGAGATTCAAAAAGATTCGAACATTTGCTAGGAAAATGCTCTGCTTGTTTGGTTCAACATATGTGTGTGAGCAGACTTTCTCAGTTATGAACTTTAAAAAGGAATGCGTGAGGACAAAACTAATTGACTCTCACTTACATGCTATCGTACATATCAAAACCAGTGACATTGAGCCTGACCTCGCTTACTTTCTGCATTCAAGATCTCAATTCAACCTTCGCATAAAAATTTTGCAATAAAAACTTCTCAACCTATGGAATGTACCCTTTAAGGCTCGTTGGACCGTGTGCAAAGTAAAAAAAAAAATTGTGTGAAAGTTGCTAAGTATTGTTTTATTTGTGTGCAATATTTTACAAAATTTGCATTGCGGTAACTCTTAACTGCTGCCTGGCGTCCGCCAAATATCTGAGCAGCTTAAAGGAACATTGAGCCTATGTCATTTTTATAATATAATTTTAATCTGGCCCGCAAATATCTTTGTTGCAAGGAATATGGCCCGCCATGCAAAAAGTTTGGACACCCCTGACATAATACATTTTATTTGATCTTCAAAACTCAAAATTCAATCATCTTTTTTTTTATAATATTAATTTCCCCTGTGTTGAATTTGATTTTTTAACACTTTTAATCTGTTATTCCAATTTTGTTTTCTATATTTTTTACATGCTTTCCAATAGGGTCAGAACTAACATTTACTAATCAAAACACTATAACCATAATGTCTAAGGGGTGTGGGTAGACGTCATGCACCTAGAATGGGAGTGGAGTCACACTTTTGTGATGATGTCTGAAAAAGAGGGGGGGGGGGCTGCAAGAACTATGACATCACATCAAATGAAGCAACATTAAATAAAAGTTACACTTAAATATTTGATGGTTTACAATTTACTTAATGATGGTTTAAATGGCTTTACGGGTGTTACGATATTAGAGTGGGAGTGCATCCTTACACTAAATAAATATAGTATTCCCTCCTCCCTCACCGTTTGGAGGGGGGGGTATGTTTTTATGTTTAGTAAATGGAGAAAAAAAAAAAGAATAATGAATGCAGTTTTAAAATGCCTATGTATGAAATTATATACAGTACTAAATGCATTTCAAACATTTTCTAAAGACACTCTTCTCATTAATAAAGTAATAATGTAGTAATATTACATGCAGTTTGTGTTTTTCCACTAACATATCACACTAATGTAAGAATGATAATGTAAAGCTATTTTAATATTTAACTACAATACTTTAATAAAAATAAATAAAATCAAGTACAGTAAAACAATAACACTGCATAGCCTAGTTACCTATACTTATACTGTATTGCTGTACCCTAAAGTTGTGTTCTATGCATAACAAATATGTATTAGAATTGAAAGAAAAATGGAACAAATGTAAAGGAAAATTTAGACAGGTAATAATTAATACTACAGTAGAGTACAGTTTGATAAGATAGGGTAAAGAGCCTAACCTGCAAATATGCAGTGCCGCAAATGGGTAACCACGAATAGGTAAGGGTACACAGTACTTACATTATGTTACAGTGATTTGAAACATGCTCATTTTCATATTCATATATAATAGGGCTTTTATGGAGAGGGAAAAATCTTTTGACGTCATATTTGAGGGGGTGGGTTAAGTTTTTGTTACTTGTGACAAGGCTGTTTGGGGGTAATCAGCCTAAATCCTGTCACATTATTAATCATTTATTATTTATAGACAGCCACTTAGCATTTCAAGCAAAAATAGAGGTCCTACACAACCCACTCTCCCAAATGTAGAAGTAGAACATACTTATGCTATACTAGGGACCCCTCTTCTCCCTCCTAATTCATAGATTATTATAACAATATAACTCAAAGTAAGTCATAGGCATAAGTTGGCGTAGGCGTAAGGCCAAGTTTGTGTAAACTAACATTATTTATTATTTTGAATAGGTTTATTTGATTTAAATTAAAGAAGGGGCTGCGGTGCACTTTTAAATTTTGGCAAAAAATCTGTGATAATTTAAATTTACATTCTCATTCATGTTAATATTTGTTAATGTTTGAAGTGGCATGCTTAAACGTTTAACTAGTACTACTACTAGTATTCTATACTATACTTGATTAATACTATAAATTATAGTATAAGTATAGTAGTGCAGCCGCAACAATGGCTAAACTAAATAAGCGGGTCTGGCAAAACACCAAGCTAACGGAGAAAACCAAACTGTGCGTCTATCGAGCCTGTGTCATCAGTACACTACTATATGGGAGCGAGACATGGACCACTTATACATCACAAGAGCGTAAGCTTAACAGCTTCCATTTGAGATGCTTGCGCCGCATCCTTGGTATTAAATGGCAAGAAAAAGTGCCTAATAGTGAGGTACTAACGCGTGCCAATACCCAAAGCATGTTCTCAATTCTTAGTGAAAGACGCCTGAGGTGGCTAGGACATGTCAAAAGAATGAGCCCCGGCCGCATCCCGAAGGACCTCCTATATGGTGAACTTGCTTCAGGAAAGAGGAAAACAGGTCGCCCACGCTTGCGATTTAAAGATGTCTGTCAAAGGGACATGAAAGCAGCCAAAATACATACAAGTGACTGGGAGTGTAAGGCAGAAGATCGATCTACGTGGCGCACAGTTGTCAAAGAGGGCGTCATAGTAGCCGAGGAGCGAAGAATGGAGGAGGCTGCAGACAGAAGAGCTAGGAGAAAGGCCAAAACATTTGGAAGCACAGAACTCGTGTGTAAAAACTGTGGCAAAGACTGTCACTCAAGGATAGGACTGCACAGTCACGCGAGGAAATGCAACCCAACCCAACGGTGATGCACCATCGTCTCGCGAGACGGAAGGATGCCGGAAGTATAGTATAGTCGTATAGAGTATAGTTATAGAGTATAGTCGTATAGTATAGTCATTATCATTATAATTATACTATAAGTATTATTTATTATTGATGTTGACAATTGACTATACTGTATACTGATTATAAACTTAGGTCACTTAAGTTTAAGTTTAAGTAAGGCAGGTAAAAGTAAAACCAATCATGAATCATGTCCAATGACTCAAGTCATGGGAATTTTTGTAATTTTAGTAATAGTAATTGTATTTATAAATCTATATTAATATTTCATGGCAATGGGCTCAATGGTCAACTCAATATTAATATTGACATAATATTAACTATATAAATGTTGTTAATAATAGCAATTGAATTAACAATAAAATACTGACATGAATGACATGATTGTTGAACATGCATGGTTGGTTAATGATAATGTTGCCCAATACACACAAAAAAACAATTTGTGACAACATCATTATATTGACTAGTGATGAGAAATGTGCAAAAAATAAAAGCATTTAACTTGTATTCAGAAAAAAAATTCAATACTCAGTCGTACTCGTACTATGAATTCCGAATATAATGAAAAATAGAAAGCAAAAAGGCTTATCAATGGTCACTGATCCCTTCTGCTAGATAGAAAACAATATTGCCAGTTAGTGTTTTGTTTTCGTTGTAAACAAAGAGAAGCCAATCTGTGTAACATTTATAAATTTCATCTAAAAAAAAAATCTTTTTGAGGATACAGAGCAAAGACTTTGTTTGAATTTTATTTGAAAAAAAAAATAGAGAATAGTCTAATTCCGATTTAGATTTTCAAAAACGAAATTCACAATAAGGATTCCAAAAATTTATTTTGTTGAATTTTATTTTGGACATTTTCACAGTAGTCTGGGGGTTGTTATACGGTAAACATATTTAAAAAACATCCCAAATAAATATCGGAGTAAAGATTCTAAAAATATAATATATACATATTTGGGCTGCGGAAATTGACGATTAATTTCTCAAAAAATCGTTTAAAAAATTAAACGATATTTTTTTACGATCAATCGACCCATCACTTACAAATCATTGGAAGTCAAACAGTAAATAAGTAAAATAATAATAATAATAATAATAAAATAGCGTCCGATAAATAATAATATAACAACTTTCCTGTCGATTACACAAACATTTTGGTTTTAAAATATTAACTGACGGGAATGTTTAAAATGTTGATCAAGTTTGCTTACCATGGTTCTAACACTTTACCTTCTTATCAAACCAAATGAAAAGCGTATTAGTAGGTATAATATTAAGCTAATGGCAGTAATGGAGTCTGACTCAGAGACAGAAAATAACAACAGCTCTTCTGATGATTACTGAATTACTGCATTACAAAATGGAGATGAAAATTCCTAAATCCATTAACTCTCTACGATGGTGGAAATTAATGAGCTTCGATATCTGATGTCATTCCTTGCCTATTGCCAAAACCGTTTTGTACATACCAGTTACGTCAGCTCCATGTAATTGATTGTTCATCTCGGCTGGTTATAGTGTCAATCAGACCCACTCATCACTCGAACCAAATAATGCCAACACACATGTCTTTTTGCATTAGCTGGTTAAAAGATAATATATAAAAGAGTCGCCTAAGGGGCCATCCATAAAGTACGTTTTTAACTCCCCCCCCTGTCACAAACTGTCACAATCCCCGGCCCCGGCCCCCCCCCCCTAAAGTACGTCACACTTTCGTACAAATATATTTTTTATTAACAAAATAATTAAAATTTAACATAAAACATCGTGACGTCACACATGGACGGACACCCACTCCCCCTGTCACAAACTGTCACATTTTCTTACACCACACCCCATCTCCCCCCTCTGGAGTGTGACGTAGACATTCAAGTGTTATTTAGATTTCCAACAAGAACGTTTAATAAGACTAACTTATAACATCATAAATTTGATATTTTGGCTTTAATCGAAATTAACTATTAATAGTTAATTTTTCAAAAGGTAAAGATTCACTGGTGTAGCTAGGCGGGGGAATAGGGACGGTCCGCACCGGCAGCAAACATTACAGGGGCAGCATTTGTGAGCAGTTGAAAAGTACAGTATAGCTATACCAGAAATCACATTACGCAACACCAGATTCTAGAAGAATATAGTTGTTATAATAACATGCAAAACTATTTTTTAACGGTCAGTAAATTAGCCTTAATTTAAAATTTAAACTACCGTATTACTGTAACAAATTAATCGAACATAAGGAGTAGGACAGTTATGATTATTCCCCATACTCATCCTCACAATCTGTGTGAGAACAAAGTACAGTTCCGCAGAGGAAAAAAGACTGAGTGCTATACAAAGGTGTGATGAAGAGTATTTCGTTTGGGGTTTATATGCTTCGTAGCAAATAATCAAACCAGACAGCAGTGTTTAATATTCAATATGCTCACAAATTCTAGCAAATGAAGTGATGAAACCAGCAAAACTCCGAAAACAACTGATAGCGTATCATAAAGTCTGCTTCGGAGAAACCAATGGAACACTTTCTGTGCTAAAAATGGTCTCGAAAGTCAGAACTTCTGCATACGACACGCTAGCTGGAACGTGAGGACTATGTGTCCCGGCATCACTGATGATCTGCAGTCCATAAACGACACACGGAAGACAGGAATAATCGATAGAGAACTTAAAAGGCTAAAGATTGACATAGCATGCCTTCAGGAGACCAGGCTCCCAGACAACGGTTCACTCAAAGAGGCCAATTACACCTTCTTCTGGCAAGGCAGACCGAAAGACGAACCTAGACAGCATGGTGTGGGTTTCGCTGTTAAAAACACTCTTCTACCATCCATTGAACCCCCGTCATCAGGCACGGAGAGGATCCTCACTCTAAGACTCAGAACAACTGCGGGCCCAGCAAACATTCTTAGTGTGTATGCCCCAACACTCTATTCAACTCCGGAAGAGAAGGACCAGTTCTATGGAGCGTTAGACCAGGCAATAGCCGGCATCCACAAAGACGAGGCAATCTATCTCCTAGGAGATTTCAATGCTAGAGTGGGGAGCGACCACGAAGCCTGGCCCACCTGCCTTGGACTATTTGGAAGAGGAAAGTTAAATGAAAATGGACAAAGGCTTCTGGAATTGTGCTGCTCACGAGGCTTGTGTGTGACCAACACTTTCTTCAAGTGCAAGGATATACATCAAGTATCTTGGAGACACCCTCGATCCCACCAATGGCACCAGCTGGACCTCATTATCACCAGGCGTGCACAACTAGCTAGCGTCCTACTCACTCGCAGCTATCACAGTGCCGACTGTGACACGGATCATTCCCTTGTCGCCAGCAAAGTACGAATAATGAGGAAAAACTCGTACCACACAAAGAAAAAGGGAAGTCCACGCATCAATACCTCCTGCATGAAAGACCCTGCGATAGCGCAGCTGTTCAAAGACAAGGTGAAGGAAAGTCTCTCAAAGATGTCCCCATGCGTCACCATTGACTCCAAATGGACGCATCTGAGAGACACAATCTATACATCCGCAATACAAGCCTTTGGCAAAAAATCTCACAAAAACACGGACTGGTTTGATGAACATTGGGACGAGATGAAACCCGTCACTGAAGCAAAAAGGAAAGCTCTTATGGCTTACAAGGAAAAGCCTACACCTGACAATTTGCATGCTTTAAAAACAGCTAAGTCACTTGCCCAAAAGGTTGCACGTAAATGTGTCAATACCTACTGGCTTAAGCTCTGTTCCAGTATACAATCAGCTGCAGACATGGGCAATGCAAAAGTCATGTACGAAAACATCAAAAAGGCAACGGGCCCCTTGACGTCAAAAGCTGCTCCCCTAAAGTCCAAAAATGGAGAAATTATTCAAGACCAGGCAGCACAGCTAAAACGGTGGGTTGAGCATTATCTGGAATTGTATTCAACAGTTACCACAGTCTCCAGCACCGCTCTAGATGACATCCCAGATATGCCACTCATGGAAGAACTTGATGTCGTGCCCACACAGGAAGAGCTGAGCAAAGCAATTGACAGTCTAGCTTGTGGAAAAGCGCCTGGGAATGATGGAATACCACCAGAGGTTCTAAAGAGTGGCAAGACAGCTTTACTCCAACCATTGCACGAGATTCTGTCCCTCTGCTGGGAACAGGGCTACATCCCCCAAGACCTAAAGGATGCAAATATAGTGACACTATATAAAAACAAAGGTGATAGGAGTGATTGCAATAATTATCGCGGCATTTCACTCCTTAGTATTGTAGGAAAGACCTTTGCCCGCGTTATACTAAAACGTTTACAAAGCCTAGCATCCCGCGTCTATCCAGAATCTCAGTGTGGTTTCCGGTCCGGTCGGTCTACCATAGACATGGTGTTCTCCATACGACAGCTCCAGGAAAAATGCAGAGAGCAGCAGATGCCACTATACATTGCATTTGTGGACCTTACAAAAGCCTTCGACTTAGTCAGTCGCAACGGGCTATTCCAAATACTGGCAAAAATTGGATGTCCCCCTCACCTACTTGCCATCATCAGACAGTTCCATGAAAATATGCTTGGCACAGTACAGTTCGATGGAGCTAAGTCAGAGGCCTTCCCTGTCAGCAGCGGAGTTAAACAAGGTTGTGTACTCGCACCAACACTCTTCGCAATATTCTTCTCTGTACTTCTTCGATACGCATTCAAGGATAGCAGTGAGGGAATCTGGTTACATACCAGAGCTGATGGAGGACTTTTCAACACTGCCCGCCTCCGAGCCAAGACCAAAACGACGGATGTCCTAATTCGAGAGCTACTATTTGCGGATGATGCGGCACTAACAGCACATACAGAATCTGGTTTGCAACAACTCGTGTCAAGCTTCTCCAATGCCTGCAAAGAATTTGGTCTGCAAATCAGCTTGAAAAAGACAAACATCATGGCCCAAGACACTCGACCTCCTCCTACCATAAATATCGATAATGAAAACTTGGAGGTTGTGGACAGCTTCACCTACTTGGGATCCAAGGTCTCCAATACACTGTCCATTGAAGAAGAAATAAACAGCAGAATTGGCAAGGCAGCCGCAACAATGGCTAAACTAAATAAGCGGGTCTGGCAAAACACCAAGCTAACGGAGAAAACCAAACTGTGCGTCTATCGAGCCTGTGTCATCAGTACACTACTATATGGGAGCGAGACATGGACCACTTATACATCACAAGAGCGTAAGCTTAACAGCTTCCATTTGAGATGCTTGCGCCGCATCCTTGGTATTAAATGGCAAGAAAAAGTGCCTAATAGTGAGGTACTAACGCGTGCCAATACCCAAAGCATGTTCTCAATTCTTAGTGAAAGACGCCTGAGGTGGCTAGGACATGTCAAAAGAATGAGCCCCGGCCGCATCCCGAAGGACCTCCTATATGGTGAACTTGCTTCAGGAAAGAGGAAAACAGGTCGCCCACGCTTGCGATTTAAAGATGTCTGTCAAAGGGACATGAAAGCAGCCAAAATACATACAAGTGACTGGGAGTGTAAGGCAGAAGACCGATCTACGTGGCGCACAGTTGTCAAAGAGGGCGTCATAGTAGCCGAGGAGCGAAGAATGGAGGAGGCTGCAGACAGAAGAGCTAGGAGAAAGGCCAAAACATTTGGAAGCACAGAACTCGTGTGTAAAAACTGTGGCAAAGACTGTCACTCAAGGATAGGACTGCACAGCCACTCGAGAAAATGCAACCCAACCCAACGGTGGTGCACCATCGTCCCGTGAGACGGAAGGATGCCGGAATGCAACCAAACAGTGGCGTAACTATGGGAGGGGGAAACAATCCGAAAGTTTCCCAGGGCCCCAACTTGAAAGGGGCCCCCAAATTAGTGTTCTAAATTGTTTTTACCGCGATGTATGGCCCCCCTATGAGGTTAAGCCCCCCAGGCCCCCAAACCCTACAAATTCCTAACTAGGTCACCACAACCAAAGTCATTGAAACTACGCCACTGTAACCAAAGTCATTGAAACTACGCCACTGCAACCAAAGTCAATGAAGAGCCTTTAAAAGCATCATTTTTTTTGGTTGGCTATAGCAGTTGCATAGGCCAAAAGGCAAGGTTATCAAAAGGGAAGGGAGGAGTGCTTAACGGATTTTTTAAATCACATGATTTTGTGAAAGCGTCCTTGGAGAAAATAAACAAAACTTGTTGCTCATTTGAACGATAGCTTATGGGTTGCTGTACTGGCTTACTTGGATGACATTTTTGAAGAAATTTCATTCATTTAAAACGTAATTCATCTCTGCAAAGAAAGCAGCAGGGTTAGTTTTAGGGAGTTGGAGGCCCTAGGTGAAGTGAATCGTTTTGGTGAAATTATGCAATTTTTTTGATGTTGTGCAACAACCCATGAGACCAAATTGAAGTTCCATTTTCTCAAAAAGTGCAGTCAATGACAAAACTGCTTGATCTAACAAAACATTTAAAAATTCCTCTCTATTTTTTTTTTCAATCTGTCTATGCTTTCATAGTCGAACTTTTTGTGAACTTTCCGTGCTGGAAAAATGATTTCAGATGGTTCTATTTCCAATTCTTGCGCCAATTCTCTGAAGGAAATTTCAGCGGACACCAATCCATTTTCTTTATATTTTTTTATGAACTCGCCTGTTATATTGTTACATTACAATGCAATGTCAAATTGGATGTCTTTCAATTGCATCAATTTGCTGATCTTATTCATTTGAAACAATAAATCGTACCAGATGACTAAAGTTACCCGAAATTGATTTTTTTGTTCGCCAATCCAGTTGTTTTGGTTTCTGATTTAGGATCGTTGGCATTTTCAGGCACTTCCTACATAGCATCGTACACTAGTGCTGTTTGATAACGAACAGATTTAAAAGTATCGCTCCTGCATTCCCAGCGTGTATCGGAAATAGGCTTTACTGTCAGATTTTTTACATGAGTTTTCAAGGTCTTCCATCATTGTGTTGAAGAGCAAAACATAACATAAATTTGTAGCAAACTCCAAAGAGTGTCGTTTCAACCACTGAAGATTTCACCATGTCTCCAAGAATTAGATTGAGACTGTGACATCCACATGACACATAAAATGATTTTGGATTCAGTTCTAGTAGTCATTTTTGTACACCATGATTGCAGCCTTTTATATTCGCTTCATTATCATATCTGTGGCGTCTGCAGTTCTGGAGAATAAAATTAAGATCTTCAAGCTTTTTTTCAGCATGCTTCCGCGAAACATAAACATGTGATGTCGTCGACAGCCATGAATCCCACAAAATATTCATTGATTTTTACTGGCGCACTCACAACGCATATTGGCTCAATCTAAGCTCAAGCAGTCAGCAGCTGATAGGGCGATACAAAGGCTTTGTACGAGAATATAAAACAAGCAACAGACCCTCTTACCTCTTAGACAGCACCAATATTGTCAAAATCAGGGGAACTTATCACTGATCGAGACAAACATCTCAAACTGTGGATTGAGCACTACTTGGAATTGTACGCAACAATAAACCATGACTCAACTGTTGCCCTGGACGATATCCCGGATCTGTCGGTCATGGAATATGAGCTAAGTAGAGCCATCAATTGTCTAGCCTGTGGGAAAGCGCCTGGCAACAATGGCATTCCATCAGAAGCTCTTAAATGTAGAAAGGAATTACTTTAAGCCTTTGCACCACCTCCTCACACTGTTCTGGGAACAGGAACAGATACCACAGGAGTTAAAAGATACCAACATCGTTACAGTGTATAAGAATAAAGGTGACAAGACCGACTGCAATAACTATCGTGGAATCTCTCTTCTGAGTATAGTTGGAAAGGCCTTCGCCCGAGTTGCATTAACACGCCTGCAGACCCTAGCATCACGTGTACTCCCAGAATCGCAGTGCGGCTTTTGAGCCGGAAGATCAAACATAGACATGATTTTCTCTCTGCGTCAGCTGCAGTAGAAATGTAGGGAGCAACATATGTCTATATTCATCGCGTTGATCGACCTAACTAAATCTTGCTATCTTGTCAGCAGACGCGGCCTTTTCCAGATCTTAGTAAAAATAAGCTGCCCTACACATCTGCTTAACATTATCAAGCAATTCCACGATAACATGCAGGGCACAGTGTGTTATAACAGTGCCACATCTGAAGCTTTCCCAGTAATTAGTGGAGTAAAACAAGGCTGTGTGTTGACATGTACTCTGTTTGCAATATTGTTTTCCATCTTACTCCAGTAGGCCTTCAAGAACAACAGTGAGGGGATATACATACACACTAGAGCTGATGGGAGATTTTTCAATATTGCCCGAATTAGAGCAAAGTCCAAAATAAGGAAGATTTTGCTGCGCGAGCTCTTATTTACAGACGATGCTGCCTTAATATCTCAACTAGCAGACAGACTAAAGAACCTTGTATCCAGCTTCTCCGCTGCCTGCAACGAATTTGGCCTGACCATTAGCATAAGAAAACCAACATCATGACACAGGATGCTGCCTACCCTCCCAACTTTCACTATAGACGACTGCAACCTGTAGGTTGTTGACAGTTGTACATATCTAGGATCAAACCTCTCGAGCACCATCTCACTGGAAGATGAGATAAGTGGTAGGATATGGAAGGCAGCAACTGTTATGGCTAGACTGTACAAAAGAGTCTGGTCCAATGCCAAACTCACATCAAGGACTAAGCTGCAGGTATACCAGGCGTGCGTATTGAACACGCTCCTCTATGGATACGAGTCATGGACCACTTAAAGAAGACTCAATAGCTTTCACCTCAGATGCCTGCGTCGCATCCTTGACATCAAATGGCAAGAGAAAGTCCCCAACACAGAGATCCTGTCTCAATCAAGAATGAGCAGCATTCCAGCCATACTAAGCCAAAGACGCCTGCTCTGGCTTGGACACGTCAAGATAATGCAAACTGGTCGCATACCCAAAGATGTGATATACAGCGAGCATTCAACAAGGAAAAGGTCGGTTGGGTGGCCATGTCTCAGATACACGGACATATGCAGGAGAGACATAAAAGTAGCCAACATTGATATACAAAACTGGGAAAACCTGGCTGAGGATAGGACCACATGGCGGGTTACAGTGAAAGAAGGATCACTAAGAGCAGAGGAGCAAACTAGGGAAGAAGCAGTTGGAAAAAGAGCGATGAAAAAGGCCAGGAAACACAGCCCCACTGCATTCGTGTGTGTAACATGCAGAAGAGACTGCCACTCAAGGATTGGTTTCATCAGCCACACCAAAAGCTGCAAATAATAACGATATATAAAGCTATCGTCTTTCGTAGACGGAAAGATGCCATACATTATTCACAATGTTTTGTTTTTATTGTCCGTTGACTTTCATTCCTTAACCGATTTTCCAGTTCAATCCAAGCGTCGATAGCACGAATGTGCTTCATGAACGATTCATGATCAGCTAGAAGACTGGACAAGTATTTTCCGATCGCTATGTCCTTCTTATCTACTTATTTCATAAATTTTCAGCATTGAAGAGATAATATAAACTAAAAATATGAAAATAAGACAAATAAGAAAATTAGCCATGCCAGACTACTAAAATAATCTGTTATTTTATTTTTTTTAAAGTTATTTTCGTTGCTTAGCGCTGAAAACAGAAAACTTGAATACTTTGAGAAATCAGTGGTTTCAGCCTAATTGCGTTAAAATTTTATTGACACAAAATGTGTAAATCCAAACCAATGCTTAGAATAGTTTTTATATTTTGCTACTTACAGAAGCATTTCAATTGTAATTGTTTACTATTTAAAACACTTGATGTTCAACAGCTGTATATTTAGCGTAAATTAGGCTACACGTTTGTCAATCTGGTGAATATGTGTCTGTACAGATTAATTTACATTTTATAATATTATATTTTTAGAAATGACTATTTAAAAATAATCAGTGTGTGAAGGTATTACACTGATTTGGTGGTTGTGGTTGTTTTTAGCTTGGTCGTAGTTAGCTTTTTAAATATTTTTTTCTATGATTCCTGTGCGAGGCATCTAATCGGAGGCCCTACACGGCTGCCTAGTTTGCCTATGCCCAGGGGCGGATTAAGACTGCACGGGGCCCCGGGCTGCAATCAAACGGGGGCCCTATCCAGCCAGCGTCCCTTAAAATGATTGTTAACAGCTAATATAAGACTGTAACTAAATATTAATAATGAAAAAAAAATGAACACGAAGAAGTAACTGTTTGAAGTGTTCGCCGGTATGTTACAATTGAGTGTGAAAACAAAACTTTTAATTCCACTGCTGGGAATCGAACCCGGTACCGCTTGCATCTCAAGCCAACACTTTATCAACAATTAAATGTCTAATAAGAAGGAGGGACTAAACACAAACCAAAGATTTGCGTAGCACACAAAAATCTTCTGTATAGAAGGAGAGTCTTTAACAGATAAGATAAGTCGCAGTAATTCCATGACTCCCAAATTTTGTAACGTAACACAATAAATTCGTTCTGCTATTCAAGAAATAAGGAAGAAAACCTTTTTTGTTGCCTTATGCAGGTCTAAATAAATAATAATAATGCGAGGGAAAAGTATGTAAATATATAAAATATAAATAATTAATGAATTGTACAGGGTGGGGGAATTTTTTTCTTAAATTTAAATATCATTAGACTTAGTAAACTCATGCAGAATAAAAATTATGACATTAATGACATTATTGGCAATAAAACTTATATATATATATATATATAAAGAATCTAAGATCAGACGTTAACGTTAATGCCATTCTTGTTGTGGTGAAATGCATCTGAATCAGATGCAAATAAAATATTAGACTCAATACCTAAAGATTGATTTCATCGGTGAAAAAGTCAATTTTATGAAAATCATGTTGAACACACAATGGTTGCACAGAAAAGATCCTAATTTGAATTATTTTACCACCTTATTGACACTGCCACCAAGTCTTTAGAACAAAGATTTTCTCAGCTGCAACATTCTCAACAGTTTCTTTTGTTCTTTTTTTTTTTACATCATACAAATGAACTTAGTTCTTCTGTGAATTGGGCAAATAGCAAAGATTTGGAAAGCCTTTTAACAGTTGTAGAATCAGTGGATGTATATGTTCTAATGAAATATCAAAGGTGTGTTCTCTATTAAACCTTTGAACATTTTGAAATTCATGACACATATGAAATGTGCTCCAAACTTGCTCTGGGAATTTTAGAACTTTCGATCCGTAGAAAGTAATTTTTCCAAACAAAAAAGAATTAAGAACTATTTTGGAAACAATATATCAAACAATATTGTCAGACCTAGCTATATTAACAGTTGAGTATGAATTCAGTAACAGCCTAAATATTTCTATATTAACTAAAAGTACTTTTAAAAATGCCTGAGTATAAAATCATATAGTTTTTTAATGAAGCATTTTATAAAAAAATTAATTAATCGTAATTGCTGTGTAAAATTTAAAGTTAAAGTGATTTTTAAAAAATATAAACTTTAAAAATATAAAAAGCCATATACCATTTTTGTTTTAAAGAATACTTTAATTGTAATGACATAGGGGCACACTTTTTCCCTTTTCACAGAGTGGTTCAAATACTAAGTCCGCCCTGCCTATTTATAACTCTAATAAAGATGCAAAATTAGACTTGTATAAGTGATTAATTTAGAATGCCTAAATCATGTTTAAAAAAAAAATAAAAAAATATCGTATTTAGGATTATTAATTAAACAAGATTCGAGGACTCGGGCGCAGTAAACGTCGATGTAAGGCATCGTCAGGAGCGGCGTTTGGGGGTGGCAACTGGGGCGACTGCCCCAGGCCCCGCGCTTAGGTAGGCCCCGCGTTTCGGTCCTGAACATGTCTCGTCCTGGTTAATAGCCTATACATGTAGAACTAAAGAGTGGATGGTAGAACGTATGCTGGAAACGATTGTAAAGAAACGAAAGAGGCACTCTTGTAATCCTTTTTGAAGGTCAAATTCCGTAGCGTAGCTCTAGACGTCTTTGAAAGCATTACACCGTTACAACTTTTAATAAAAAGGTGACACGCGGTATTAAAATTACACATTAATCAAGATATTTCATATTTTTAAATACCATAGCATACTGGTGCTTAGCGATCTTTACTAGTACTCTGGCCTCGCGGGGTCATTGCTGGCACTAGGCCCCGCGCTAACCTAACGCCGCCACTGGGCATCGTCATAAGAATAAAATGACATATGGAATTAAAAATTGGGTCTGCACGTCCATTTAAACACTTTTTACAGTGTAGTAGTGTACTAACATACCATCGCTTTGTGTAAATAATGTGGAAACTAAATATAGCCATTAAAATTTAACGATATTTGAAAGGATTTTAAACATAACATTAGAACTTGTCTTAAAAATTTGGGGAAGTAAGTAAAAAATAATATCAACCTAAAAATTAGTATTTTCCTCAATCATGCCCCTTGAGTCTTGAACTACAAATTGTAGTGGTGGTACTAGAGTTTACTAGACAGTACAAGTGGTAGAAGTAGTAGAGTTTTTCATTTTTTATTATTTAAAAAAAAAACTACAAACCAGATGTGTGAAAGGATGCTAACCCTTTACGTTTTGTTTAAGATTTAAGAAAATTTTATGATTTGTAACGACAGTATTTAAATAATATAAAACAGGTTAATGTATATTGATTTTTAGGTTGTATGCTGTTATAGGCTATCAAATTTTAACGCGCAGCAGTAAAAAATATACATTTTGTATCATTGAACGGCCCTGTTAGCCCCAATTCTTGTAGTTAATAATAACCTTGAACTAGTGTTCTGAAATAGGGACGGATCATCTCCATGTGGGGTGTGGGGGGGGAGGGGGGCGTATTAACATGAGTGAACCTCAGCTACAAATATGCTTAATAGGTCTGCTGCACTTGTGTACAAAGTGTTGACTTAAATCCTTAAAAGTTCCACATGGCATGCCCCTTTTCATATAGTCAGGAGTGATCGAATGAGAAAACACATGTATTGCTTTGAATACAGTACTCTCCCACGTATTCTGAATTTTCGAATTTCAGAGATTTCCCTAGGAAACTTAGTATTTTGTCCCTCAAAGCTGCACAGTTTTACTTCTGTATGAGAACAAATTGATATATATATTAGGGCTGTTATCGATTAAATTAAATTTAATACTTAACTTTTGAAAAATTACCGATTAATTAATCGATAATTTGTTAGAGCTAAAAATAAAGATTATGACGTCATTAAACTGAAAAATTTCAAGGGAAGTAATAAAAACATGCAATTGACTTTTTTGTTTTAGCGAGTTATTTTTAAGACATAGCAATAAAAATAAGTTAAATCACGTATTTAAGTTTAGGCCCTTGGATGACAATTTCAAATTAATTTTAAAAATATAAAAGTAATACATCTTTTTATTCCAAGTGATTCAAAAGTTATGATTTTTTAAAGATCTCATAATTACTTTTTTCACTATGTTGTTTTCCTTCAAATTTTGTGCCTTTTTGGAGCATTTTTTAAAAAATGCCCATAACTTAAGTATTTAATTTATTTTAATTTAATTTAATTTTAAAAATTCAATTTTGTTAGGTGATATTTTTAAATAAAAGCAGTTCTATATAATGTCAATGAATTTAAAATTTCGTTATTGTTTATTAAGTAAAAAGAGATGGTGTTTTTTTATCATTATCCATATAAAACAGGTTATTATAAAGTGAACATTTTCGATTCACTATTTTTAAATGGATACATTTGTACGTAAAAAAACAAAAGTATTATTAATTATTAATAATTTATTATTTATTAAAAATNTGTATATATAACATATTGATAATGTTGAAGCGTTGTAGTGGTTAATAGCATTTTCGCTATACTGCTCTCTATATATACATAAGCCATTTCTTATTTGCTTTTGCTTCAGGTGAACCTATTATTTTCACATGTGAACACGTATTCAAGTTGTTACAGTATCAAAGGGCTTAAGAACGGTCGTGCAAGATTGAGCTTTAAAAAGTGTACTTTAAGTATGTGTATGGTCTGTCGCACTTGCAAACAGCTATAAATTTACATTAACTTTTCTCATTCATTACGTTAATTCTCAAACATGAGGTTGCCTTTGAAAAATACATAAATTTTTATACATTTATATATCTTAACGATACTAAATAGCTCTCAAAAGACAAAATGTTAAAAATGCGCGTACATGTATCTGCTACACTATCCTTAAAACGTATACTTCTTGCATTATTTTACTATATACAATATCAACAACCATAACATGAAAGACGTTTTTAGTACTCCAAAACCTCTCATTAGAGTAATGTTTTAAATTAGTTGCTTGTGTTAGATAATGAAACCTGTGCCCCTAATCCTTTAAAATCACGTCTAAACTTCACTCAAACGACCCTCTGGCTTATTCATCCCATACCTCATCTCATGTGTGTAGACAGACATAGCTACTTTTGGCCAGTTAGAAGATATTCGCCACCCTTCCACCATCCATTTATGCTTATAAATACCCATTTTGATGTTCTTAAAAAACAATACTAAAGTTAAAAATCCAAGATCGGGATTATTTTATTTTTTATTTCTAAGACATTATTATAGTTAATTAAAGTCAGAGACTTGAGACTTAATAAAAATGCTTTAGACTCTAGACATTCATGCCTTAAAACGATGAAATTGATTAGACTTTGACAATCATTTAGATATAGACTTCTATATGACTCCCAACTTTTGCACACCGAGTTTTCAATGCTCAATAAAATTTTCAAAAATTGAAAGATTAAATAATAAGCAAATATTTAACTCGGTGAGAGAGCAAGAAAGCTCTAAGCAACATCGAACTAATGTCATGTAATTGGTTGGTCCGAAAGTTTGTGTCAGAGCATGACGACCTGGTTTTAATGTTAAAATTGAAAGTTAGGCAATTGGTTGGTCCGAAAGTTTGTGTCAGAGCATGACGACCTGGTTTTAATGTTAAAATTGAAAGTTAGGCAATTGGTAAGTTCAGACCATTGCCCGGGATATTAGCATGTACACGTTTTCAGCCAAATATTTATTCACAATGAAACTAAGAAAGAAAATAAATAATTATGTAACCTGGTAAAACATTACATACAATTCTTTCGGTGCTTAATTAATGGTTATAAAGTTTTTAATGAATTTAATGGTAAGAAATTAGACTTCTGAATCAAGATTATCAAATAGAGTAAAAGGTAACGAACACATTGTGCTAATCATTTTTATATAAAATTCACGTAAACGACCATGTACAAATGAGCATGACGAATGACACCCGCTGGGGTCGAAAGATGAGAGAGGGCTAGCGGAGTGGGATGAAAGGGTAAAATAGGTGTGGGGAAGTTGTGGCAACAATGCTTCTTGCGTTCACTTGCATTATTTCTTTAACAGGATACCATATTATTCATAGTGTAGTGGTTATCACGTCCGCCTTGCACGCGAAAAGTCCTGGGATCAATTCCCAGATGGAACAATTTTAGAACAAAATTTAAAGTTTCTGTCTGCCCATTCTTTTCCCCATTTTTTGCGAACATGGCTAACCCTAGAGTCGGAAAATCACAGTTTGTGGTTGGCAAGGCAATGGTAGTAAAGGGTGGGGTGGTGGGCAGGTAACAACAACTGCTGTGCACTTGATTCCACGTTAACTCGTCACTTTTTTCACTGCTTCGTGCTGCTGTTTGTGTCCGTTAGCTCCCCCTTTCCCCGTTCTTTGCACTATCTATGATGAGCAAATCTACGGCGTATCCTTGACATTAAAATTTGTCCAAACTTAAAAAAACGTGGCCACTCATACATCAAGCCTGAAAAATCCCTTTCACCCAAAGTACCCTTTCTGTTCCACGCATAGCTTTTACTAAATACCCTTTTTTCCCACACATACATTTATCCCCAACATGCCTGCTTTACCCATATTCCGCCCTCCGCTACACCCCCTCCTATACTATACATCTCTTAATCTCCTGTATCACTTCCGTCTCACACATTCTTATTACCCTACATCCCTTCTGTCCCACACATCTTCTGTCCAACACATCTCTTGTTACCTTAAATTCATTCTGTTTCACACATCTCTTATTACCCTGCATCCCTTCTGTCACACATCTCTTATTACCTTACAACCCTTCTATCACACACATCTGGTGTTCCTCACAAAATATATACTTCAGTTTCCTATGGTTTTCTCCAACTTCAATTTTTAAAATACTCTTAATACATACAACTATTTATTACTTAGTTTTAACGTTATCCAACTTTCTTGAGTGTTTTTAGCATTCGTTTATTTGAAACATGGAAATCTAAGTTATAATGTGTGTTTAGGAGAAATGTGATTTGTCAGCTTTTCTAGGGAAAATTTCCCAAATTAGTGAACATTCAAAAGATCTTTCTGGACACTCCAAGCACTCATCTGCAATCCGACTTTTCTGACTTTTCTACACCGCCAACCATCATCACTGACCACCCCTTGCCTTAACTTCAATAAAATATTTCCTCAAATCAATGACATCAGTGTCGTCATTAAGTAGAGCTGACCGCATCGGGTGACACCATCACAAGGTGTGACACCAAGAAATAAAATTCTGCATAATCCCGTTATTTGCCACTAGCAGTTTCAAAGGAGGTCTATGGGGTAAGTCATGAGGGGTGACACCATGAGCCACTGCTTTGGCTGACACCCATAGTAGTGACGCCTCTTCATAATACCCCCTCCCTCTCCGCTGAGTGTCGTGAGAAACGAGGGGCTGTGTTGGTCGGTGAATAGTTCGGCCATCTCGGGCTTCAGGTTTAGGAACGACAATCTCGTAATTCATTACTAAGGGCGCAAAGCAGCCGAGACCGCCACTGGTGACGCCATCACAGACAAGAATGAACAACTTAGAAATCTTTTCAATATTATTGTCGTTTATTATTATCAAATGATGCGATCAAGTTCGATGTTAAGTTTGAAGTTATGCGAATATTGGTTATTTTTGTATGACTCAAGAAATGAAATGAATGTGGTGTCGGTGTACCAGCGGCGTAGCGTGGGTATGTGCCGCCCGGGGCAGAACCCAAATTTGCCGTCCCCCAACCCACCAAATTTTTTTTAAAAAAAATTAAACTTTGTAAAAGCTATGAAGAAAATGTAGTTTTTCCTAGGAAGTATTTATAAGGACACTATGGCCTACATTTTTATGTTAGAAATAAACAGAAAAGCTTTCATTTAATGAATAAAATTGATTTTTTTCTGTTTTTCTTCATGGCACAAAATTTCATGTACCAAAGTTGTCAGTCATGTCATACTCGAGCCTAAATAATAATACACTTGAATACAGTAACTGGTCCTGAATTAATTAATTCTTTTTTAAAAAACAATTATATATATATA
>MUZC01001178.1:655223-714356 GCA_002072015.1 Radix auricularia | reverse complement strand
ATATATATATATATATATATATATATATAAATATGTACAGTCGGACCCAGCTATGTGGACTGCCGAGAGGTTTGCCGAAAAGCTTCGAGATAACCGAGGATAGACATAAACGACAACCAATATGGCGGGAAAATATTAACATGTGCTTGAAATTTCATTATGCACATGATTAACATTTAATAAATGAGAATGTATATGCACGTGTTTTTGGAGGTTTTTTTTTTTTTTTTTTACACAACAGCGTTGCCGTTATTAGTTTGATGAAGTGATCGGCATGCTATACAAATTTACATAAATGTTTGCTAACAACAAAAGCCATATGTGCACCAACTGTTCATCAGTTTAATCAGGACCGGTTAACCTTAAACTTCATTTAGTCGGTATATTACTTTTTAGCCGGAGTTATTTTATTTGTTCGTTATGTTACGGCAAAATACCAGAACCAACGACCGTGACATCAAAGCATTTTCTTAATAATAAAATTATGATCTATAAATATTATAAAATACACGTCATCACTGTTAGTAGAGTTCGTTAGTGAATGATTTTTAATTTAAAAAAGTTTTCGCATAGTACCAAAAGTAACACAGTGCTGACAGCTGAGGGCAAGCGGGCTGTGACGTCACCAGCAGACCTCGTGAGGTGGAAATTTTATGCCTTGCCCTTCTTGGTTCTAAAAGGATTAAGTGAAAATACGGACCGGACAGTAAAATGAGCTTTTCTTTTAATGATTGACCGGTCCGCAAAAACAAACTGACTTGACAATTGATAATCGAGATAAACGACGTTAAATGGCAAATTTGGCCCTCTCTTGTACTCGAGATATTAGGGTTCGGCGACATAAAAGAAGCGACATAACCGATGAGAAAATGCTTCGACAAAAAGATAATTTGGCGGTTCCACTTCAAAGGCGTCGACATAATAGGGTTGGCGAGATAACCGAGTTCGAAATAAGAGGGTTCGACTAAATAAAATTTATCGGTCTATAAAACAGCACTGCTTTATATATTAAGTAGAATGTATTGTCATTTATGTGGTTCTTTTGATATGAACGTTTATTTAATTAATGCATGCATGTTATCGCCATGTAATGCGATGTGAGCCCGGCTCCTTGCTGGGAGACAGTCCTATATAAATTATTAATTTATTATTATTTAGTTAGCGCTTCCATTAAAGCTACTCAAGCCAACTGGACATTGGGGGTGGGAGTGGGGGTGACAACTTTGGGAAACACGACCTACTCTCATTAAAAGATATGGAACGTTGAAGAAAGTTAAGTATACCTGTGTCCTCAATAGCACGTCTAAATGCACCTGTCATGCAAACATTTTCAACAAAAGGCCTCAACAGGGAATGAGTCACATTAGTGTAAATAGGACAAACCATGCGCCTGAAATTTAACCAGTGCCCGCCTCGCTGCCTCGCCCTGCCCGCCTCGCTGCCTCGCCCTTTCCTATTTTTCTAGACCACATGCAAATAATGTTTTGCAATGTGTTCAACTCTCATATATACAAAATGGATCAAATAGGAGAAAGACGGCGTGCTTGGAGTTTTATTAATGTAACCATTTATCAGTCAAATACTTTTAACTCAAATATTTTCAACAATAAAAAATTTAAACAAAAAATGATGTCCCCTGAAGTTTTATTGTATACTTCAATAATTAGTGTGGTTGTATGGGTGTGTATGGGTTTGTCTGGGTGTGTGTATGTGTGTGTTGATTTTGTTGTTACAATTAAACTTTGAGAATCTCTTTCCACGACGACCCCATAGCCATACCCTGTACTTTTCTACATATTTAAGAGTGCTACTGTAAGGAAACCTGTAGAGGTCGTTCACGGCAAGACATTCATTGGTAATGGCTGGTTAATAACTAACCTATTACCTGAAATTACCCCGGATAAGAGACAGTACACATGTTCGGCCTTCGAGTCCAGCCCAAGATTGGTGTTCACATGCACGTGATGATAATTACTTGTGAAGTCTGGTATAGATGTTGTCGTTTCTTGAGGTTATCAACACCAGCAAGTTGACGTCAACACAAGTCGGTCAGTTATTTAACATGGACTCCTTGTGTCGGGGTCAAGCAGTTCAGTTTCCACGACGGTCGAGGGACGTTAACCTCATTGAACTATCCCATTTCAAGATAATCACTGAAGGAGGGTTAGAAAAATCCTCCCACACTCTTTGAGATCCGTAAACACCGTCTTTCTCTATTCGGCATGATTTTTTTTAAAACTAGGACTTAACGATCCCCACATTATTTTGCTGCTGCCTCTCCTTCCAATGGATTAGTGATGTCATTCTCGGCATTTAATTTGAGGAAGCCTTTGTTTTTGAGGATTTCAGTGAACTATTCATGTATGTTTGCAGACTTTTCAACTGATCTTTTGAATGATCAGATTTTTAATCAAACAACAGAAAAGAAATTGAAGGGGAAACAGATCATGTTCTTTTGATGACTTGGGGAGAACAGACTGATCCAAAGTAAGCTCTCTATTGTTAGAAAAATGAAAATGTAATCTCATGTACGTTTGAAATGGCAGCTTAAGGTTTTAAAATTGTGAAAACATATCCCGGTTAGAAGGCTAAATAACCCACTACTAGAACCTCTCCCTACCGACTAATTTCTCCTTACACCCCACCTCTCCTTACATGTCCACATCCTCCTACGTCTCCACAAAACTCTCCCCACACCTCCCCGAACCTCTCCCTACACCCCTAACCTCTTCTTACACCCCACCTCTCCTCGATCCCAGCCTCTCCTTACACCCACACTTCATCTTACACCCCAACCTCTCCTTAAACCCCAACCTCACCTTACACCTCCACCTCTCCTACACCTCAACCTCACATTACACCCCAACTCACCTTACATCCCCACCTCACCTTACACCCCAACCTCTTCTTAAACCCCAACTCTCATTACACCCCACCTCTCCTTACACCCCACCTCTCCTTACACCCAACCTCTCCTTACACTCGACCTCTCCTTACTAATCACCTCTCCTTACACACAACCTCTCCTTACACCCCACCCCCCCTTACACCCAACCTCTCCTTACAACCCACTTCTCTTTAAAACTTCACCCCCTCCTACTTCTCCCCAAACCTCTCATTACACCTCCCCAAAACCTCTCACTACACCTCCCCAAAACCTCTCACTACACCTCCCCAAAACCTCTCACTACACCTTTCCAAAACCTCTCTCACTACACCTCCCCAAAACCTCTCACTACACCTCCCCAAACCTCTCATTACACCTCCTCAAACCTCTCATTACACCTCCCCAAACCTCTCATTACACCTCCCCAAAACCTCTCACTACACCTCCCCAAACCTCTCACTACACCTCCCCAAACCTCTCACTACACCTCTCCAAACCTCTCACTTCACCCCCACAAACCACTCCTTACACCTCTCTAAAGCTGACCTGAGTCATATTCGTTTACCAGACAGTGACAGACTGTAACGGAAGTTCTTGTCTCGTATGTGCTAACTTTTCCAGAGTGGGCCACGCGTCGTTGGTGCAGGATGTGGTTTGTATACATAACTAGCGGACCCGTCGCGCGTAGCAACGATATGTGTAAAAAGGAATAAGTTGAAAGAAACCAATGATTGGTACTTTTAAAAAACAATTATGCCAGAAACATTTGTGGAAATGTTCTGAAAAATATCCATCCATTCACTCAATCACAACGCATAAAGTAATCTTTATTTAGCTCATATTGGCGAAAAACGACATTAAGGACTCCCGAGCTCATTCGTTGCAGGATGTGAAGTTCGAATCACATGTCTATTTCAATCTATTTCATAATGCATACATTTATTGATATTTCTCAATATTGTTAAACATTGAATGGGAAAAAGAATATTAAACGTTTAATGAAAAAGACATTTTGGGCCCCCAGCCCCGAGAGCATGGCCATTAGAAGTACAGAGCCCTATAGTATTTTAATGATAGCCAACAAGTTTTTCTGTACAAAGATTGGTTAATGTCTATCCATTTACTCGTTAGCTAACGCTTAAATTAATTTTTATATCGCTCATGTCAGGAAAACATAACATTATGTGCCCCCGGACCCTTTCGTTGGCAAATGTTGAGTTTAAAAAACCTGTTATTTTATTCAATTAATTTCATCATGGATATGTTTATCTATATTTCTTGAGATCGTTAAAAATTGAATGGGGATAAAATATTCAATGTTTACAAAAAAAGTCATTTGGGAACCCAGGCCCCAAACTAATGGACATTAAAAGTTCAGTGCCGTATAGTACTTTTATAATAGCTATCAAATTTTTCTTTAAAAAGTTTGGTTAAGATATATATATATCCATTCTCTCGGTACCTAACGCCTAAGCTACTTTTTAATTAAATATATCTTATATAAGGAAAAAACGACATCATGGGCCTCCGGCGCCCAAATGAGTGTTATTTTTTTTAATAAAAAGTTTTCAGTTACCATCCCAGTTTCATACTCAACAGTTTCCAAAATTTACACGGCGATCGGATGAATGGTGTGCTGTAGACTACCCATAATAATAATAATATACATCTCTTTTAAAAGAAATCTTCGAGTTTTTTGGTTTTTTAAATATTTTTCTCCAAATCAATCAATGACAGCCAAAAACATTTATTTATGATATTTGCTATGCATAACAAATAATTGTTCATCACTTCTCCCCTGTAACTAAAATAAGGCTGTAGATCAAGGAATCTCGCAATAAAAATATAAAATTGAAATGCTACCTCACTTTGGTGGGACCTGTACTAGAATATGCATTTTCTGAATGGGACCCATCCACCAAAGAAAGCATCGATAAACTAGAACAAATACACAAAGAGCTGCAGGATTCATTACTGGCGAATATTTAAAACTGAGAAGAATAACACCATAAAGTTAAATCATTTAAAATTGAAACACTTGAGGATAGAACTTAGAGTGAAGTAGTGATAATACACAAGCTATAAAGTAATTAATTCTAACTTGGAAATACAACACAGTGATAACTTAAATACAACCTTCAGATCAACATAGGGATAAAAGCACTTGTCTTATTCCGTATGCAAAAACGAACACATAGCAATTCTCGTTCTTCCGTCCGAAATTCGTACATGAAACGGGTTGCCTGAAGAAACAAAAAAAAAAAAAAAAATAAATTTAAAAAAATAATTTATCAACATTTAAAACTCTAATAAGAATTCTTGATAAGACACAGGCCATGGATCAGCGTATAATGCAATAATTTTCTATGTAACAGATAAGATAAGAAGATTAGATAAACTCAAATAGTCCGTTGGCCTCTTAACCTGGGTTAGTAGGGTGGCATCACGTGTTGACATATTCACTTAAACTATCGGACAAGACTTTTATAAATTGTCCATGCTGATCTGGTATTTCATTCTCCTGAATGAATCTATCTTTGATTTGAATCGCACTGCAGATTGATAAGTTTAATTTAAGGCGCAGATGGTGCTTACTCCACAATCAAGGTGAAGTAGATAACACCCTGGTATGTTGACTCTTTTTCGTCCAAGAAGAAGTTGAGCCGTCGATGCCTCAAGCCTTTTGTGCTGACATAGTAGATACATTTCACAACGTAATGACATCTCACTGTCACACTTTTGGCAAAAGGCCAGTAAATGAAAAAGACGTAAACAGGGTAAGGGTTAGCCTGACAGAACGTCCTGTCAGGCTAACCCTTACCCTGTTTACGTCTTTTTCATTTACTTTTTTATAAGCCTGATTGCAGTCTCACCCCTCAAAAGGCCAGTAGAAGGATAATGGATAGCAGAGCAAATTCGTCATCCATTCCTTCCTATAGCAGTTCTCATTGAGCGTGTGCCATGTGTACAGCGAAATTCTAGCACAATTCATGCCTCATGCCATTGTTTGAATTGATTCTTCCTATAATTAAAAAACTATCATCAACACTATGGACAGACATGTCAGGCTGCGCAGTGTCATTAACCATCAACACTATGGATAGACATGTCAGGCTGCGCAGTGTCATTAACACATGTGCTGTCATCAACACTATGGACAGATGTCAGGCTGCTCAGTGTCAGTAACACATGTGCTGTCATCAACACTATGGACAGATGTCAGGCTGCGCAGTGTCAGTAACACATGTGCTGTCATCAACACTATGGACAGATGTCAGGCTGCTCAGTGTCAGTAACACATGTGCTGTCATCAACACTATGGACAGATGTCAGGCTGCTCAGTGTCAGTAACACATGTGTTGTCATCAACACTATGGATAGACATGTCAGGCTGCGCAGTGTCAGTAACACATGTGTTGTCATCAACACTATGGACAGACATGTCAGGCTGCGCAGTGTCAGTAACACATGTGTTGTCATCAACACTATGGACAGACATGTCAGGCTGCGCAGTGCCATTAACACATGTGCTGTCATCAACACTATGGACAGATGTCAGGCTGCTCAGTGTCAGTAACACATGTGTTTTCATCAACACTATGGACATACATGTCAGGCTGCGCAGTGTCAGTAACACATGTGCTATCTTCAAAAGCCTCTATACTCTATGTATGCACGGAAATGTTTACCTTTGTCAAACAGCATATCAAAGAAGATACCTTTCACGTCAGAACTGCACTCTCCAACTGTGTTGGTTCAAAGGTTTGTTGCATAATTGGACCTTCTTCTCCAGACATAATAAACATGATCTTATTGGTCAGTTACCTCATGTTCTTTAAAACACTGACTCACTAATAATTTGACGTTTCTGGTTGCAAATTTCAAGACTTTTTTTTATTATTTGATAGATTATATAAACATCAAAGCGCAACAAGCATGCTACAGTCTAGCATGGATAGAAGAAAGAATTCGCTCATCTAACTATGGAGGAGAAGTTCATAATACTTGAGGCTGTGGTAGTTGATCGGTAGTTCAAGCGTGAATTTCCAAATTATGATGTAACTTCAGGTCTGAAACATCTGTGGCTCAATAATTTAGAATTATAATGTAATATTTTATATAGATATTGTCATTTGAGAACGAGACAAAGGCTTGGCCAGCAATCATTTAAACTGTAGACATGGGTAGAAAAATATTGTTTGAGAACCTTGGTATAGAGAGTATAAATTAAAGCGTAAACCTTAATACAATCATTTTTTGTCAGTCTCGCTACCACAAAATTAACTGATTTTAGCTGTAAAATATTTGAACCATCGCTCCACCCCTTTCATTCTTCTATCCAAGTAAAAATACTAAAGCCCTTCCAATGAGACATTTGATTCCAGGATTCAATGACATGGTTGTAGTGTGTATTGTTTGTGTACCGTGTGGGAGGTGAGTGTTGGGTTAAACAGTATTGTTTGTGTACCGTGTGGGAGGTGAGTGTTGGGTTAAACTGTATTGTTTGTGTACATTGTTTGTGTACCGTGTGGGAGGTGAGTGTTGGGTTAAACTGTATTGTTTGTGTACCGTGTGGGAGGTGAGTGTTGGGTTAAACAGCAGGTTTACAAAGTTAACCTGAATATTCAATTTGTTTTTAAAACTTAGCACTGTTCTCAAATTGATTTTGTAAAATCCGATTTATTCCCAAATTGAAAATGATTACTATAAAAGTTGAAGCTAGTTATATATATATATATATATATATTAAGTAAATTAAATATTTAAAAACTAGGCAACTTTGCCTTTTTTATCAAACTGCATTTAGTCATTTCAAATAAAAACCACAAAGACATCAAAATAATTTGTTTATTCTCCTTTGTTTATTGAGTTAGAATGTAATGCAGTTATTGTGTAAGCTTAAAGATAACATTATTAACACCACTGGACGATTTTGAGTTACCATTTTTATGACAAGTTGTAATTGTAATCTGATGAGGCCTAAATTAAAATTTTATTTGTATTATTTCTTGTCTTTCGAAGTATTCATCTTGTAGAGCGTTTCTTATATACGCAGGAAAAGTGTTGTCTTGTAGTGGAATGAAGAATGAGGGGGGGGGGAGAAGTAGGCAGATCGCTGGTTTAAAATGTCCATTAACGCGACAAGATTAAATGGGCCGTTTTGACCCAGCACTCAACTTTAGGCCTTTAAAGTGGTGTAACTTACAGGTTTCCTGAGCCTTAATAAACTGTTGTAAAAATAATTTTCAGACTTATTGCAAACTGCTAATTTAAACAAGGGCATGGAAGTGGTGCAAACTGTGATTAAATGACTGAGGACATTTTCAAATCTCACACTTATCGTGTATGTAAATCTTTGTGTTTGAGAATAAGAACAATTTACCGGAATTTAAAGGACACCAGTGTGGGAATCACTGCAAACATGTTAAAGCCTACAAGACACAACAGGTAAGGAGCGGGTGTGTGGGGTGATGGGGGGGGGGACATCCTAGCAAACCCCGGCCACAAGACACAACAGGTAAGGAGCGGGTGTGTGGGGTGATGGGGGGGGACATTCTAGCAAACCCCGGCCACATGACACAACTCCACGGTGATTTTTTTTCTCTTCTAGCTGTCGAGCCAGTGTCTGTACTGGGCACTGGACGTGAGTGTTATTGTACCTGTTAACTTGTACAGTGTGGTACGGTACGGTACAGCCAGACTTTCGGTGTCACCTGTACAGGCAAAAGTCTTTCAAGGGCAGTTCTCGTCTGCACCCTTAGTCAATGTTGTGTTTTCCTTCTAGTTGTTTTTAAGAACAACCATACTGTATTCGCTTCATTCTAAAAAGTGTTATTGTAAGAGAGCCACCCATATCATCTGATATTCATAACGTTGGACATGTTTTGAAAGCAAGTATAATCAGGTTTATTATTATTGTGATTAATGTTACCTTAATAAAAAAAAAGAGCAAATACACATCAGCAGGATTAATAGTTTTAAGTCTTGATTTCTATTAAGTGAATGAACTTAAAAAACAATATTTTTATTAAGTTTTTTCTATGGAGAATTATTTTAGCAAAGTTTACACATTAAAAGGGATGCCGCTTAGAAAATTGGATATTAAGTGTATGTAACTGTTGAGACTATTACAAGTCAAGTTGTATTCGTGTGAGTAGCAACAGCGCAACATGGTTTCGTACTGTCAACGGCTGTGGTGATATATCACTGGTACACATTTAGTGAGCCCAAATGAAGTTCGTGGGGAAAAGATGAAGAGTGACAAGAAATAAACTCGACTTTTCATTGCAGGGCCGGTCTTAGGCCACTGTAATAAATACGCCGCAGTGTGCCCCACACTTTCATAGGCCCCACCCATCTTAATTTTCACTTATTATCCTCATTAATTCTGGGCCCCGTGCAATCCGTTTCGCATACTAAGCTGCATAGGGCCCCGCAATCAGAGGCGTAATAACGACTTGGCATCGGAGCAGTTGACAAGGGCACCAAGGGCTAATCCTTCAATTTTTAACTAATTTAAATTTAGTATTTTCCTAACTTTTGATTTTTTTATATCCATTTGTCAAGGGCGCCGGAATAAAATATCAAAGAGCGCTAAAACCCAGTTACGTTTCTGCCCGCAATTGTTAAGACCGGTTCTCGTTCATTTTATTTTACATAATCGAATTGGAGTGGTGGAGGTTCGATGGGGTTCGAGAGATAGGGGTCGGTAGTCAGGGATCTGTACTAAATAAGTTGAGGTTTAAGAGACTGGGGTTGGTCGTAATGAATAGAAACAGGAAAAAAAAGAGGGGGGGGGGCAATTTCACACATTGTCTAGGCACTCTGTAAAAAGTGAGTCGTCAAAGACATGTACAGAATTTGATTCTTTGCTCAGCGGAGATGTGGTAATAGCCCTCGTTGTCGCCATGGACGCTTGCACCAATTGTTTCAAGGCGATTTATATGATGTTAAACTCTTAAAGCCCCAGAAGGTTTTCAAAAAACTTCCGCCTCAGTCCCGTAAGGATTTCCCGTATTACGATCAACCGGTTATGAAATTTAAAAAATTGCGTAAAATCCATTTATAATATTATTGTCATACTGACTTCATTTTTAAGGCTAAGAATGGTTATTTTACGCATTCAAAAGACCGTACTGAGTTTGAAACAATATTTACCTGTAGTTTAGTACTATTATTTTAGTAATAAAGTATAACGAAAACGTATCTTCGAAAAAAAAACCCGTTAAAACTACCAAAAAACATCGCGAATCGAGCGATAACACTAGTGCCGGCAACGGCCGCCATTGCCGGAAGTCGAATACGTCGTTTTTCAAGCATTGAAGAGTTTTTACTTTCCGAGATCTCATTTCTAACGAGATTTGTATCTAGGGACGCATTACGACGCTTTAGGGATAGCGGGAATAGACGCATTACGACGCTTTGCGACTTTAAGATATCAGAGCGTAGTGTCGGAGCAGGAATCACGGCAAATACAACGGTAGATCTACTGTGAAGTTTGACAAGTACGAGATGGTAGTTCTATATTGAACTTTGACAAATTAAAACTGCTAAAAATGCGTTTCTCTAACCGAAATCAGTTACCATGTTAGTGGATAACGGGGGAAAGCTCAGGAGACCAGTAAGAAGGAACGAGACTATTTGAGGCTGAAACGCTATGTTGTAATGCAGAATTAGTTACTACTTCCCGTCAAGGAACGTGCCAGTGCTATTCAGTGAAATGTCTCGGATTCTGAATAATTTAACACTCTTCTTGAGATCCATTTGGATGCTGGATATATGAAGTGTGGGAGATAATGTTGAAAGAACTTCTACTCATTTATTGGAACATAACTCGTAATAATATGGAACTGTAACTCCACAAGTGAGCTGCGCCTGAAGAAACAAAAAGGTGTCAAAAAGGGTGTTATGGTAAAGCATAGATTTGATTTCTGAATTTAACTCCCGTTGTCAGGTCGATCTTATCGGTGTTCAAGCCCTTCCTTACAGAGAATACACATTTATTATGGTCAACCGAGATCATATCGCAAATTTTGTGTTTCTAGGGGATCTGATATTAAAGAGGGCGGAAGAGGTAGCCTACACACTCGTGGAGATATTTGTGGACATAGTTACTTTGCTTGCAGCTCCATCGATTCAATTTTGTGAACGACGTAGAGGATTACTGGCGCAATTTGAAAATCATCCGTGGTAAACCACACCGATCACAAATAAGACACAAAAACATGCTGTGCTTAGATGCAAGAGGAAAAAACAACTTAATACTGGACTTTAGGATAGCATATCGTCCAAACTTACGAAGAATATGGAATTTTATTCTAGGATTTATATAAAGCCTTATGCGACTGGATATGGTGCCATGATTAATGAAGAGCCACCTACTTCTGCTTGTGATTAAAATAAATGAGCGGTGTCCATACGTTCATGCAGAAACTGTCACCGTGTCGATAATGTTACCTGTTTATATGCTGACGATGGAGACGAGGAAGTAGAATGTTACGAGATTAATATTTTCTTCGGCCTGATTTTGTGTTTCAAGATTTAGAGAGCTGTCGCAGCTAGAAGAGAATCCTAATCAAAACCTTGAAAACCAGGGGTGAAACAAATGAAAATGAGCTCTGAAAAATATTCCCTTCTATGTCTTTGGTAGCCACTGTGTGAGTTTATTCCTGACGTTTGACAACGCAATCAATTGGCAGTTGTTATTACAGTTACAGAAGACGGCTTTCACTGACCTGGAACAGCAAAACGTATCTTGAAACAACAGTAAGACAGACCACGTATGTCCAAAGGACTTGCTGAGAGTTGGAGACGTCCATGAAATAACTTTAGGGTCTGCTGCCACCGATCAGTGAGCTGTAATCGATCAAGGATTCGTGATGTGTATGTGACGTACTAAGTGGCAAACATGAAGTGGATTTGTGTACAAAGTACATAAAGTCCAATTCAAAATGCGAATAGATATATAGTCTTTCTTGCTATTTTGCTACAAGTAAAAGTAACTTGATAACACACTAAATTTGCTTTACGGATTTGGTTGTTAAGAACAACTTGTATGCTCTTCTCACACTTTGCGTGTAGGCCTAAATATGTCATTATATATAATGATTAGGAAGCGTATACAATGCCTATGAAAAGTATGAAACACAATAATAAAAAAAGATATTTCTTACTTTGCCTAAAAACTGTATGCATTCTATATCCTTATTAAATATAAAAGTAACTTTATTTCACACATTGAAGGTAACATACATAGTGAATCAAACTTAATTATCGATTTAATATTTCAGTATTTTTGAAAAATGCCTGATTATTATATCAATATTCAAAGTAGTCTAATGCAATTTTGAGACAAATGAAGAAATGCTATCCTGATTTGTTGATGATTTCACGAGCAAATATTCGTTTAAGTAAATTATGTAAGAGAACATTCACAAAACTAATGTAATATACATAAAGTTTGTAAATATTCCACCTAACTCCATTATAATTTATTTGACTGTTGAACTTGCACTCTACGTGTGTGGCGTAAGTCACTGCCACACTCTCCTATCTCCTTCTGGTCCATAAGTTATGGTCAATAAATGATGTGTTGGTTCAACACTAACGTCATGTAGGTTATGAATACATCTTTAGTCGAAGTTAAGACTTACCGACTATGGCGTTCACAAACTCGCATAGTTAGTGCGTTTCGGGTGTTAGCTCCAATGATACTTTTTATGTTCACTTTAATCTATATATATAATTCACCAGAAATTAGGACAAGCACAAGATGTGAGCAAAAAAGCATGACGAATGACCTTCGCTACTGTCGACCAATCACAGTTTATGGTTGGCAAGCGAGGGTGAGGCAATGCATCGGCGTTTCTCCAACTACCCCCGTCCGACGCTCACTCACGTTGTTCGCATTTGTTAGCGCATTTTCGAGAAGTCGAAATGCGCTATTGTATCCGTTTTGTCCGTCTGTCCGTCCGTCCGTCTGTCATCACCCTAGATCTCAGCATCCATAAGTCCTAGACCCATGATGTATATATGTTTTTTGTATTTCCTGACCTGCCATTTGTGCATCAACACTCAGTTACTCGATCCGACCTCATGTAGTGGCAGTAGAGCTCCTGGAAGTATGAAAGTCCTAGACCCATGATGTATATCACAAGAGTTCCTACCACCTCCAACACACAAGAATTCCTACCACCACCAACACACAAGAGTTCCTACCACCGCCAACACACAAGAGTTCCTACCACCACCAACACACAAGAGTTCCTAAAAATTCATAAAAATATGTCTAAAATCTAAACAAAATTACTGATAACTACATAATGCTGATATCTAACATAAGTACTGATACATAATACGAAAATGCGCTAACACGTCCTGAGTCCAAAAAGGGACCAGGCTTAACATGATTTTTCGTGCTGTTTTTTGTGTGTCTTTCTCTCACCTCCCCAACCCCCTCTTTTTTGCACTATCTATGAGCTTCTTCATGACATTGCAATACGCTTGTTGATTAACTTTCAGTGACTGTTAAATGCTCTTCGCTCTTGATGTAATGCAAATTTTAAAAAAACAAAACAACTCTTCCATAATCTCAACTCTTTATTTTTGTTTGTTAAAACTCTGAGTCTTGTAATATTTATTATAATGATAATAATTTGATAATGTGTGCAGCTGAGGTCACAGCATTTCACTTTAAAATATGCACATTATACTCAATACCTTCAATGAAAAAATACACATCATAATCACAAAACATAACGACATTAAAATGTGCATAAGCTACAATTATCATTTAAAGAAATGTTTGGATTTTAACTACAATTTAGACCAAACTTAACCGCTCCTAAAAACTGAAATGAGCCCGAACATGAGATAGTTTCATTAAAAAGTGAAACTACACTTTGTATATCATTCGTTTGCTATTTTATAGATTATACAGGATGAAGCTGAAGATACTGACCACAAGATAAAAATAATAAATGATGGTTAGACGACAAAGCAGATTTCCACACAGTCAACATTACATTACTACAATCTGACTTTACCTCATAAAAATTACCAGGTGAGACGCAATAAGGGTCAAAGGGAGGTGTTCCTAAAAATGTAACACAGTAATTGAATTTAAGTCTGTTAGGTATTACAGTATATTTATTGGCTTGGTATATATTCAAAGTATCCTATTCTACTTCTGCCTACTGTTTCTATATAGAAGCTCCCAGATCGCTATCACTTGAATTCAGTTAACGAAAACCTTCAAAGCAAAGTATATAGGCTACATGCTCACGATTTTAAGAATTCTTCGTATCTAAAGCCCTGTTGGTGTTCTCTCAGAGTTACTGGGAATTTTCGGGTGTTTATTGGACCCTCAAAAAATTGCTACTCATACATGAACTTTTGATTAAAATGGGAAGATTCACGAAGTAACTAAGTGTATAAACTCTTCTTCAGGATGAACTCATCTGTGATTGAGATTTTTTTAGGCGTCTTCTCTTCTATTTAAAATGAATTTAAATTGCATCCGCCGTCTCGGTTTTGATTTCTCTTTCTTCTACCTACACGTTCGCTTTCCCCAACTTCATTGTTTATTTAAACCTCTTATCATTTCTTCATTACCAGCCGTAACAGACAAAGCGTTCAACTGGTTTTAAAATCATGAACATTCTTAAATATATTAAAAAGTTCCTGTGAAGTATTTGGTCCATCAGGCGATCTTCTAGTTGTTATTTTTTTTAGTTCAGTGAGTTTACAGCACAGCAGATACTTGAATCATTTCAGTTTACGACACAGCATATACTTGAATCATTTCAGTTTACGACACAGCAGATACTTGAATCATTTCAGTTTACGACACAGCAGATACTTGAATCATTTCAGTTTACGACACAGCAGATACTTGGATCATTTCAGTTTACGACACAGCATATACTTGAATCATTTCAGTTTACGACACAGCAGATACTTGGATCATTTCAGTTTACGACACAGCAGATACTTGAATCATTTCAGTTTACGACACAGCAGATACTTGGATCATTTCAGTTTACGACACAGCGGGTACTGAAAGCATTTCAGTTTGATATTTCGGGATACTTTCAAATACTGACATTGAAAATATAAGTCGCTTGTGGCTAATTTTCCTTAACCGGTCTCTCTCTCTCTCTCTCTCTCTCTCTCTCTCTCTCTCTCTCTATCTATCTCTCTCTCTCTCTCTCTCTCTCTCTATCTCTAGTCTCGGGTGTCTCTCTATTAATGTTTTTCTTCATTCAACCTAATTTTCCTCTTAATCTGTAAACTAGAACAAAGAGTAGTAGCAGCTATGTAAATTGAACGAATAGATGATTATCATTGTGATAAAATCTGCAAACACCGAAATTGAGGACAATAAACTACTAGTCTACATGTTGCATCAAAGCCGTGTGACGTTATGCTTATCCGTAAAAAAAAAAAAAAAAAAGCTTTGCAATGAAATTCATTTCTCACATATTACTATATCATAAGAACCGAAACACTTGGCATAGTGAAATCATAACAGCCATTCACGCTTGTTGCTTTTGGCTCTAACATTCGTTGGTAACCAATAAACTCACTAAAACTTCCAATAAAAATAAATATATTCAGGAGAAGGATATATTTTTGTGTAAGGATCAATGATTCTTTACTTGTAGCTATGCACGGTCATTTTAAGTGGGGCTGCAGATAGCGGATGTTTTGAGAATGGTATGTATGACATTGTTATTTTTGTATTGAGATTAAAGTATTATCTTGTATTTCAATTTGATTAAGCAAGTTATTTTCCCACACTGTGCTAGGAAAGGAGATGGATTCCTCAGGAAGTCCAGAAGATGGCGTGCAGCTTCAAAGCATCAAGTTTAAAGACCACAAAGGGAAGGACAATCTTGGATATACGCATCACACAGAGGATAAAGCTACAAAAACAGTAAGTATTTATCTTTACCATTTGTTCTGTAACTATAACACTTAGAATCTACATGGTTAGATATAAAGTATATTTTTATTTTAGTTTTCAAAAACTGAATGATATGTGATGATTTCTTGTTGAATGATGCGTGCACCAACACGCACCAGATTAGGACCGTAGAATAACTTGTTAACCTAGCTGTCATGATTTCCCACCTCCAATGGTTGTTCAACCGCACTGTTTACCTGCTTCGGCGCAACTATCTCAGTATATTGATCCTTATAAGCCTCACGCTTATTTCATTACTTTTATTAAAATCATTATTTCAACTGAATGAAATTTACATTCGCATGGAAGACTCCAATTTTAGGGTAACTTGAAAAAAATTATTTTTTATTTCGCACTTTACTTTTGGTCTTTTCCCTTTTTCGGTGAAACTAAAAATTCATGAACATTTATCATGAATATCTCTTAACAGTGTCTTAAAAATAAGTTATATTTAATGCTTATCAATTTTAAAAATACGGTAAATTGTGTAGTTTAGTGACGTGTGAGGCGAATAATCCGATAAAGGAAATATTTTTTGTGTGTTCAAGACGCAAAGATTTTTTATTTTTTTTACATGGAGCTTTAGATATATATTTTACCAATGTTGTGGTGTTAAGCTCCTAAACTCTTTGAGACGTTAATTCCCATGGATAAAATTTATATAAAAGAACACTTATTTCAGCCTCTTGTTGTTTTTCAATAATTTTATGTCCAAGACCAAGCTTCGACTACTGAACAATGAAAGAGCACGGTTATAATCTTTTTCATCACGTGTTAGAATGTGTGCATTTAGCTCTTTTGAGAATACTAATATATAGGGAAAATAATCAATGTTAGTCATTCTTTTGGATTAAAATTAAAGGTTTGATTCCTATATAAAAGAGTTTAAAATGTCTTAGTCTGTTTGCTTTTAAAAAAAAAATCTTTTGAAACAAATGCTAATTAAGAACTCTGAGTAATTATATTTTGATACAAGGTAAAAGTCGGATTTAAATTTAATTTGCATTAACAATGATTTTTTTTTAAGTTTGAGAAAAAACGCATACACCATTCCCCACTGTCTGAAAATATATATTCACTATCATAACCTCGATGGTTGACATGCATAATTAAATTAAATGTTAACGTGTGTCTGTGCCTGCGTGTGTTTGTGTGCATGGGCTGGTGTGGTAAATCTTAGGGAGATATAAATGATGGGAAAAGATACATTAATTGTGGACTGTGTCTGGGGCGTGACAAAGGAATTTCAAGGCTTTGTCCTAATTATTGTAAACAAAGGCGGGTAAATTTTGAACGTTGTCACTCTCTCTGTTGATGAGTTGATGCAATGAGTCGGGGATTTGAAATCTCTTAGAATTATCTATGTCACATTGTTTTATTATAACATTCTTAGAGACCAGAGGCAACCGTAATTCGTTACAGCAGAAAAAAACCGTTAACTATATTGTGAGTGACGGCTGGTGATGCAAAATTGTTATATTTGAACTAGAAGTTTGATCAATATTTTTTTTAACCAATACTGGCTCTCAAGTCTCAGACATCTTGGCATGGGCCGCCATTTTATCCCATTGGAAACTTTTCAGAGTTTATGTTGAAATTGTATGCTCAAATGACCCATAAACTATTTCAAATATTGTCATATTGTCAGCATATGATAAAATTAGGTTTTGCACTTTTATTCTCAGAAGAAATAGCAACCAATTATGACTGGAAGAATAAATTAATCGTGAGTTTTCTTGATAAAATATTACACAAAAGTTTACACAATTTTGTTAAGGATTTCTTTTCTTTAGGTGTACTGTTGAGTTTTGAAAGGGAAAATGTCCTGCAAGCAAAGCCATCAACTAATAATGGTATCATTCCCATTCACATAAGAACAAAAATGGTCGATTAAAGCATTAACTTTTCATGTTTAATAACTTTGTAATTCATTTACTCTTTTTTTAAATTAAAAAATCTGAAAAGTGGTGTGAGTCACTGTGAGTACATGGTTCTGGAAATCTTAAATAGTCTTTAAAGACACATTTTCAACCAGCAACTGCATAAAATGACTTGATAGAAACGTATAAACAACTAAACACTACTGCTACAGTCCAAGATAAACACAATGTAAAGTCAATATCACTTATACGTCGAAAACCCTTTATAAATATATAGTGGTTTGTTTGTTTGTTTTTGTTTTTTTTTAACTGGAAAAAAAATTTAAAATACCGATTTCAAAGATTTGATAAAAGTGTTTAATCAAATGCAGCTTGAAAATAAATTGCGCAATTGACCTTTACAACCATCTTTAAAAACGTGTTTATGGAAAGTTTGCAAAGCAGAATATGATTACAATCTTTTTTTTCACCTTGACCTCGTGATCGCAGTGGGTTCTAATGTTTCCATTAGAAGTTTGTCAGGGCTTTGTTGACTTGGCGGCGCCCATTTCCTCTCCAACTTAACGTTGAACTTTTTTTTAGCATTATCAAACACTCACTAACCAGTTTAACATTATAATTATTGTTTTCATCTATAGGTGGTTGATAGTCCCGTATACCTAGACGATGTATCCGTAAATATTGAATCTGAGGACAACAGTCCTAAAATAATGAACGGTTATGTGAAGGAAGACCTACAGATTGAGAAAGATCTGGTGCTTAAAAAGAAGAGTTTTGACCCAAGCAAGGCGAATGTCATAGCACGTTGCATCATGTGCTCTCACAAGCGTCTACAAAATTGTATGACGTCACACAAGGTGATATTTTGTTTGTCTGCTTCTTATCTCCTTTGGTAATGTCGGTAAAGTAAAACGATTGAAAACATATACTTTAATTTCTTTGTTTAAACTTTCATTGAACTCTTCATCACCACCATTCTATGACTGAGTTTACAAAAACAACTTTATAGACAACAACAAAAAATTATATGTATTGGTATAGATCTGATCAGTTGCAGCAAACTGCAGCCACTCTGTCCTTAAGATGTAAGGTGGGTTTTTTTCAAGCAACTGAAATAATATTCCAATCCACTAAAGACATATTTTTCAATAAATATTTTTAAAGTGGTTTTAAAATGTTAAATTATTTTATTTTATGAAAATAAAAAACATTTTAAAAATTGTTTTTGAAAATGCTCTTAAATCAATTTCAACGAAACCATTAAAAATTATATTGATAATGTTGATAATATTTCCATTGAAAATTTATTTTCGTTTTCTCGAAGAGTCTGTTAAAATTAAAACCCGATTTCAGATTGAGGATAAATTTTTAGGTTCCCTTTCATTTACCACTTAAATAAAAATTGTCAACATTATTTCTTGTTGATTTTTACCAGAGGAAGTTTTTGGCCGTGTTCGGGATCATATTCCTGATTGCTTACTTTGTCTACTTTGGATACGCCATGTACTACCAGTTTGGGGACGAGGGATCCGTTCGACTTCTTGTCTGTACCGTGTTTGGCGCCGCCTTGTTATTCTACAACTTGGTTTCAGGTCAATGCCGAGTGAGACCCGGTAGAAAACTGCACAAGTTTCTGAAAAATGACAAGTACCTTAAAACTCGAAGAATTATCAAATGGTAATTTCGTTTTATCACGTGTTATAACAGGTTTTTATGAGAAAATCAATGCACCAAAAATAACTGTTATAATTACATGTATTTTATAGTTTATTAAGCGCAGTACCCCCATCAAGCTATTTTTCGAGTCTTTAACCGTTTCAAATAATACACTTTTTAACTCTCCAAGTATCAATATACTTCTTAATTTTTGTCTATAGTAAGTTATCTTATCCTCCTGTTTCTAAATAATAAGATTTAACACATACACTAAATAGGGGAAGAGATTTTAATGGTTAAACTATTTTATCGGTAACTAGATCAATAGCTGAAATTATCATTTTCATTAAAATGTATATTTGAGTTAAATATTTAATTTATAATTTATATAGATGAAGTTGATAGAAAATGAGATGAGTTTTCCTCAGTACCAGTATTTACAAGATTAAAAATTTTACGAATTTCCTTAATTTTTTCCCGCCAGGATTCTCTACATTGTTAGCACTGTTGCTATGGTAACCTTGATCATTGTGGTCGTGGCCCTGGACTCACCCAGAAATCTTTTGTCCCTGGCTGGCCTGGCCGCCTTCATTGTCCTGTGTTTTCTGACGTCACACAGTCCTGCCATGGTAACAACTAGGGTCAGAATAAAAATGACGTGAAATAATCGCTTGTGTAGGACAGAAACAGAAACGTGGCACTCACAGATTGGAAGCGCCACGGGAAGAAAACAACAGAATCACGGGTCAAAGTAGACGCCACAATATATAAATTTTAATATTGTTAGCATGAAAAACCTGTAAAAAGACTAGAAACATTAACAAAGATGAAAAGTCAAACAGGTTAAGAAACGACAAAGCAAGTGTCGTAATTTTAACGCCAAGATAGTAAGATAAAGCTCTGTTACATAGAAAGATTAGTCCAAATTTTAGGCTGATAAATTGCCATATGTGATTTTTGTAGGCATGCAGCAGCAACATTCTTGAAATGAACCAATTTACTGTATATATACTTTGTACTATGAGCAGTCTATTACCTAAATCAAAGAGCCGGATTTTAGTTAACTTGATTCAAGAGAAAGTTAATTTCTTCTGAGCAGCGCAGTTTGCGCACTTTGCGTGAGTGTGCATTCTCCAGCAAATCGTTGCTAGTAGAATTGGAACAGTTAATGTTTGAACATTTCTGTTAGGCTTTAGAAAAACAGCTTTTGTTGATACGCTATAGCTTCAGCAGCAACAGTGAGATACATATCTTAGATTTTAGAAGCATTTACTTAAAGGCGACACGATAGTGACAGTGGGAAAAAGGTAAATAAAATTTTAAATTTTTTAAATACATAAATTCTACAGAGTGAGGATGTAATTTTTTTTTTAATGTGCTGCTCTCAGTGAAGCAACAACTGAGCCACTCAGCAAAGTATTTAGAAAAAATAAATGCGTTCAGAAATCAGATGAGTCTTCGATTCCAAGGTAATTTGAAAATGCAATACAAAGACAGAAGCCATAAAGATAATGGAATGAAATTACATTTACAAACGGGGGACACATTTGATAGTAAAAAGCGTGTATGTTTTTACTTGCACACTGCAACTTAAGATGTGAAAAGAAAATAAGTATATAAAACCATATCGAGAGAAGGTGACAGGTGTTTTTAGGCAGTGAAAAACGTGTTGATAATCAGAAAAATGACAATAATTTTACAACTTTTCCATTGGTATTTGTTGGAGGTGGGGGGAAACATTGAACACAAAAATCACTGATACAGAAGATTCAAAATCATGTTATTAGCAACCAATCTTTTTGTTTTTCTGAATGTTTATTTTGTATATCACAAAATATACCACTCAAATCTTCCTACTCCAGACCTTATTTTATTGTCAATGTATGTGTGCGTGCTTATTGTTACAGACCAACTAATGACGGAACAGTCTATTTAATGCTGATAAAGGTTTTTTGAAACAATTATTTTCTAGTCTTGACTGAAGTTGTCTCGGATAATAACGACTTGTGTAACTATAAGATGTTATTCTCTCTCAGATAGACTGGCACCCTGTATTTTGGGGCTTCTCAATACAGTTCTACTTTGCTGTCATTATCCTGAAAACCCGGTGGGGATTTGAGACGTTTAATTGGCTGGGTGACCGCGTGACAGAATTCCTGGCCTACAGCAACGCAGGAGCAGCGTTTGTGTTTGGTGACTACGCCAAGATAACACCGTTACAAGGTCAAGCCATCGAGTTCACTGGCGTTTACACTCTACATTTCTTTGCATTTGCTGTAGGTAACACAAAGCATATTGTCTGTAATAATCGTTAATGACAGGGGCCCAATTATGAGTCGCTCTTACTATGAATTGGGGCACTAACAGGGTTCGTTTTTTCAATTGTCATAAAGTCGTTTGTTGCACATTTGAGATGGATTCTTGAAAAAAAAAACTTTAACATTTTAGAGTGCAACAGTTACTTGAATCAAAACTTAGGCACAACAAAATTTAGTAAAAACCTGGTTAGTATTTCTTATAGTGTCAACTTCTACTTTTTAATCTTGATCAATAATTAAAATATTTAAAACAACAAACACAAGAGATTAAAAACACAGTTTCGTTGTCAAACGATTAACGAGAGTGAGGGGTGAATGATAGTATATTAATTTCATTTAATTCTATCAGAACTGGAATATCCAGGGATTTTAATTGTAAGATTTAATGTTGCTGTTTTAATTTACTTTCACAGATCATGCCAGTTATAACATTTTTTAGCACCGTCATCTCAGTTCTCTATTATCTAGGAGTCATGCAGTCAATCATCAAGGTCATAGGTCGCTTCCTGTCCTTCTGTCTGGGGACGACACCAGCAGAGTCATTAAATGCTGCCGCCAACATTTTTGTTTCCATGGTAACGACGCCTAATTAAATCTTTTTTGTTGTTTTCTTCAAATGTATAAACAACTTAAAATATCTTTGATTTGTACAAGCTCAAATACAAATACTGCAGCTTATTTGAAGTTTTGCGGTATGTCAGTCTGCTTTCAGGATAATCTCCAAACCAAACATTGTTATTTACTTATTTGCTTATTCTTTCCTTAAATGTAACTCTTCTTTTAAGTTTAATATAATCACATTTTTTTTGGTTTTCTTTCAGACAGAATCACCGTTGATGATTCGACCATTTCTGGCCACCATGACCAGCTCTGAGCTGCACGCCGTCATGGTGGGGGGATTTGCGACTATAGCTGGAAGTGTGCTTGGGGCCTACATCGGATTTGGAGTAGGTGTTGTTTTTAATCAAGTGTTACTTCTGCTCATAATTCAGTGCTTCTCAAGTTTTGTTTTACGCGACACTTATCACTAAATATCCTCCTCCTACATTTTTTGAAATCTGAATAAACAACACCCGGATCAGCCGCTTTAAAAACTATGTAAACGAATAAATTATTTTTTTTATTTCTCAATTTTTTAATATCTCAATAAGTAATCAAAATTGTCGTTATAAATTCTTTTTTTTTAAACCATTAGCAAGAGGACTGCGTAATAAAAATCATACTGATACTCGGTGCTAAAATAAATATTTTGATTATTAAAATAGTGCTTCCGCGACTAATGTGCCATTGGTTGCGTATTCTCAATTTCCTAGGTGCCCGCAGATCACCTGCTCTCAGCCTCTGTGATGTCGGCCCCAGCTGCCCTGGCCATATCGAAGATAACTTACCCAGAGATCGAAGTACCTGTAATAAAATCCGAGGACTACGATAAAATCGAAAAGACGTATGTGAACATTGAAATAAATGAATTAAAAATACATTACTTTGTTTTATCTTATTGTATCTATTACAAGCGCTCCTTTTATAGAGAAAATTATTGCGTCCTACGCTTACGGTTTATGGTTTTTAAAAAATCAAGAATTAATTAATTTTTTTAAAATTGTGCCCTATGATATAAAGACAACAAATATTATTTTGAAAAATGTTCATCCTTTCTGTCTATTTTGTGAGTCTTTTCAAATCGCACGGTTAGCGCTTATGGAATCTGAACTTTTGACCTACATTAAACTGAGTTTTAGTGAAGTCCGTGCCGTACCACCAGTAGGCCACTATTGAAAGCGACAGACAGAGCCTATAGCAAACGTGGTTCAGGGCAGTTAAAGTCATGAATTGAGCAGCACCGTGACATGGAACACGGTTGTTAACTTTCAATGTACTAATTAACGTTAATGTATAGACACATCCTCAATGAACACTATGTATACTATAATTAGGAGCATTTAATAGCCTATGTGCAGTCCGTCTAAAACCAACATCTTATTTTCCGTTTATTCATATAAAATGGCGTTAAATGCACAATCTTATTCAAAGTTGCCCATTTTAATTCCTCCCTACAGACAGGTAGTCATTAATGTGTCTATCTAAAGAGACTATCGCCTACTATGGGGGGGGGGGGAGAACTGAAGAGTCACGTGTTGTCACCTTTAGTTATAAAATTAAAAATAAAATCCGCTTTATTTGGAATTCTAGGAGCATTATGGGACGTCCATTAATGACGTCACGTGCCCAGGGGAAGGATAGAAGGTCACGAATTTATGACGATGTTTGACGAGGTGGGGGGGGAGATGTTTAAGAAATGTGACGTCACATCAAACGCGTAACTTTCCAATAAAATAGTTGATGACTTTCAATTTATGTAAAGACGTTTTCCATGGCTCCACACGTTTTACTATACTAGTATTAGAGTGGAGTCTTACACTAAATACATATTTAAATGATATAAAAGTAATTTCAATTATGCTAAATTTCAATAAGAAAATACGAATTTTTAGGGGGGGGGGGGGTCAAAGCTTTGTGAACTCATATCGAAAGGGGGTTCAATGTTTTTTTGACAATGTGTGACAAGGGAGGAGTGGGGTAAAACAATATCCGAAAATCGCGTGACGTCATTTATGGACGGCCAAGTAAGTATTTTTTTTAGTTGAGTCTTTCAAACTGTTTAATCACGTTTCTCGTTCCCAGACTTTCCATTTATGAGTATTACCCCACAAACCTTCTCGTGTATGAACGGGTGTACAAATAAAACTGTATCACCAAAATCACGGTTCGCTGCTCACCGCCAAATGTGAGCGTATTACAAATTGGGAAATTGTTGGTTTACGTATACAGTGTATGTTTTGAAATCGTGCGAAGGATGCTGCAAATGATTTTAAAATGTTTGTTAAAAACCTAAATTGATGAAATAACACACGTTCCCAATGAGATGCCCAGATCACCAATTTGAGCACCTTTCACCGTTAGTTGTAAGGCATTCAGTCGTAAGTCTTCCGGGTAATATTTCCATTATAGATGTAGAAAAGAAGTAAATTCACGATTTCCCCAATTTTGTTGCTACACAGGAGACCATCTCTAAAAGAACCTAAACTACAAGATACATTTCATAAAGCATTGTTTTTTATTTAATAACGTAAATAAATTAGCAGATGCAAGTATCGATATAATTTGGAACTTTTCCTCGACGTCGTTTCTGATCACAAAATAATAATTACCGGACTACATGCGTTATAAAAATATATTAGTGCTGTAAAGTTTGTTAATGATCTAATGTTTCTTGGGCAACTATGATTACTGGCTAACTTTGCACTTCACAACCTTCTTCTTCTTCTGTTAATTAAGAGCTGACGATCAATAATCTGATTATTATGGCTCCTGTATAAAGTTCAGAATTTGTGTATACGTCCATGAATATGGTGTCTTTTAGGGTCGCTCTGTGAGGTAGTATAATGGTGTCTTGTAGGGTCGCTCTGTGAGGTAGTAGAATGGTGTCTTTTAGGGTCGCTCTGTGAGGTAGTAGAATGGTGTCTTGTAGGGTCACTCTGTGAGGTAGTAGAATGGTGTCTTCTAGGGTCGCTCTGTGAGGTAGTAGAATGATGTCTTGTAGGGTCCTCTGTGAGGTAGTAGAATGATGTCTTGTAGGGTCCTCTGTGAGGTAGTAGAATGATGTCTTGTAGGGTCGCTCTGTGAGGTAGTAGAAAGGTGTCTTGTAGGGTCGCTCTGTGAGGTAGTAGAATGGTGTCTTGTAGGGTCACTCTGTGAGGTAGTAGAATGATGTCTTGTAGGGTCCTCTGTGAGGTAGTAGAATGGTGTCTTGTAGGGTCGCTCTGTGAGGTAGTAGAATGGTGTCTTGTAGGGTCGCTCTGTGAGGTAGTAGAATGGTGTCTTGTAGGGTCACTCTGTTAGGTAGAAGAATGGTGTCTTGAAGGGTCACTATGTGAGGTAGTAGAATGGTGTCTTGTAGGGTCGCTCTGTGAGGTAGTAGAATGGTGTCTTTTAGGGTCGCTCTGTGAGGTAGTATAATGGTGTCTTGTAGGGTCGCTCTATGAGGTAGTAGAATGGTGTCTTGTAGGGTCACTCTGTGAGGTAGTAGAATGGTGTCTTGTAGGGTCACTCTGTGAGGTAGTAGAATGGTGTCTTCTAGGGTCACTCCTTGAGGTAGTAGAATGGTGTCTTGTAGGGTCACTCTGTGAGGTAGTAGAATGGTGTTTTGTAGGGTCACTCTGTGAGGTAGTAGAATGGTGTCTTGTAGGGTCACTCTGTGAGGTAGTAGAATGGTGTCTTCTAGGGTCACTCTGTGAGGTAGTAGAATGGTGTCTTGTAGGGTCACTCTGTGAGGTAGTAGAATGATGCCTTCTAAGGTCACTCTGTGAGGTAGTAGAATGATGTCTTGTAGGGTCACTCTGTGAGGTAGTAGAATGGTGTCTTTTAGGGTCGCTCTGTGAGGTAGTAGAATGGTGTCTTGTAGGGTCGCCCTGTGAGGTAGTAGAATGGTGTCTTGTAGGGTCGCTCTGTGAGGTAGTAGAATGATGTCTTGTAGGGTCGCTCTGTGAGGTAGTAGAATGGTGTCTTGTAGGGTCGCTCTGTGAGGTAGTAGAATGGTGTCTTGTAGGGTCGCTCTGTGAGGTAGTTGAATGATGTCTTGTAGGGTCGCTCTGTGAGGTAGTAGAATGGTGTCTTGTAGGGTCGCTCTGTGAGGTAGTAGAGACTAAACATTGAAAATCAGGAAGAAATAGAAATAAATGCGTTTAATGTAAGACAAAAAATAAAAAAATACAAACATGTTACTTATGAGTCCTGAATTCTTACCTCTCATAACACTATCCAGGCCCTCCCACTTTAATCATTTTAATTTTGGTTTTTTTCTTTTGCATCGCCTAATTTATTTATTTTTACGAAAGATTAAAATGTATTTAAAAAATTGTAAAGTTCCAGTCAGTGAATCGCCTCGCCTGGTCTAAGACAACTATCACTCCTTGTTTAATGATGATCCAACAAACATTGTTCGAGTCATGCCGTGAGGGACTGTGTATGTACAGACTGCAATATTTATTGTCATCTGTCATGGTCTGTCATAGCCTGTCATGATATCTTGTCTCCTCTCATCCCAGGGGTGAGGGCAATGTCATCGAAGCAGCTTGCAATGGGGCCACCATGTCCGCCAAGATCATCGCCTGTGTCGTGGTCAACGTGATGGCGTTCTTGTCTCTATTGAAGTTTGTCAATGCCACTCTGACTTGGTTTGGTGACAGAGTTGGGGTCAAAAATCTAACCTTTGAGGTACCTAGCATTCATATTCTATTCATCAAAATCATACTTGGTAATATGAATATGAACATTTTGTGCAAGTACACAGAAAAGAAAATTTAAAATAATTTACTAATTTTAAGAACAGTTATACTTTTTTTTTTTAAAAAAAACAATTCTTTTAAAAATAAATTGATATCTCGTGCACCAATTTCTGGTTATGTTCTGTTCTTGTTGCTTGTAGCTCATCTGTTCCTATGTTCTCTATCCCGTTGCCTTGTTCATGGGAACGGAACCCGAGGACTGCAGACGCTTAGCCGAACTCGTTGGTATCAAGACTTTTACCAACGAATTTATAGCCTACGAGTGAGTACGTTGATTCTCTTCAGTGGTTGTTAATTTTTTTTTTATAATGACGTATAATTTAAAATCTATTGTTAGAACATTTCTAATAAAATGGACGTCTTTAAAGACATTTTAAATGTTAATAAATATAATATTTTAGATTTTAACTAAATAATCTGGTCTTATGTAAAATTACGTTATTTCTTATCCACACTGTGATTAAATTACAGAAAACTCTCAGTACTGATAAAGAATAGACAAAAATATACTGCGTATCTAAAGGATTATGGCTCTAACTACACACATATGGATGGTGAAGATCTAATTTTGGACAAATGGAATGGAACACGTTTAACCAATGGATTGATATCAGTAAGTTGATAAAAACCGAAAATACTTTTGAAGTGTCTTCCTGAGACTGCCTTAAGGTATAGTGGCATAACATTATTGGATACACCCGGAGATAGAGGTTTTGGTGTGAAATGAGGAGGGGGGACCAAATAAGGCTCAGGTATCGTCCCTACTGTTCACCCAGGAAAAAAAATAAATGTATGATATATTTTTTTTAAAAAATTAGGTTTCGTTATTCAATTCTGTTTCACTGTCCTCTGCTCAGCCAATTTACATCCGCTTCAAACTGTAATTTAATAGAAAGGAATCGATTGAGCGCTCAGTGACCTTTGATATCATTAAAGGATAATCTTCCACCTTTGTAACACTTTATGGTTTGCACATTTCCAGCACAGGTCTGAAATCATAGCCACATATGCCCTTTGTGGATTCTCTAACATTGGCTCAATGGGCATTCTATTGGGCAGCTTGTCGGCCATGGCACCAGCACGGAAGCCTACCATGTCCAAAATTATCTTCAGAGCCATGATTGCCGGGAATGTGGCGTGTTTTTTCACAGCTTGCATCGCAGGTGAGTTGAAACCTGGGGCCGTTGATGTACAATGTACATGTACGTCAGATCTTTCAGGTACCGAATCAATGAAAGGCGTATTCACTCAGAATGGTGCACGATGTTAGCAATTATAAAAACATAAGCGCATTCATAACACACGCACACACAGAATCGCTTGCTTATTTGCAAGTTCACAAATTTTCACTTTACAAAAAAAAAAAAAAAACATATGCTGATCAATAATTACAATTCATGAGTCATCCATTTAAAAGGTTGACAAAAATTTGGAGCAGAGAGACATTTAGTCTGCAGTTAATGTTACCATGATCATTATTTGTATGCATACCTTTAACGTACTGTTAAATAAAATATTTCAATTCTCAATGTACTTTCAAGAGCGATATTTTAAGGTATTTTTTTGGTTGTTGTTGTATTGATTGGAAAATGGTGTTTGGACATTTGATAAACGTTGGCAGGATTGCAATCAGGCTGGGTAGGAAAAATACTGTAAGGGACCGGCCATAAAGTACGTCACGCTATTTTTGACAATTCGTAACTACCCCCTGTCACAAACTGCAACAAATCTTGGACCCCGCCCCCCTAAAGTACGTCACACTTTCGAACAAAAATATTTTATATTAACAAAATAATTACAATTTAATATAAAACACCTCGGCGTCACACATGGCCGGAACACCCCCTTCCCCTGTCACACTTTCTTACACCCCCTCCCCCACTCCGGAGCTTGACGCACTTTATGGACGGCCCCTAATTCCATAACGTTTTGTAATTAAGTCATCATTTAAAAAACAAACAAATTTCATCGACCTTTTACATTAACTTTTATAATTGCTTCAATTATGTATCTGCAGGTCTGTTTTTCCAAGAATTTGATTGAATGTGACTCAATGAAGTGATAATCACCCTTACAGCAGTGAAGTGATAATCACCCTTACAGCAGTGAAGTGATAATCACCTTTACAGCAGTGAAGTGATAATCACCCTTACAGCAGTGAAGTGATAATCACCCTTACAACAGTGCAATCAAAACCTTATAACATGTTAAGGACACACATGACGTCATTCCATTTTTCACAAAATTTTAAAAGACACATCGAAATATGTGAAATATTAGTTACAAATTTATAACATTTTACGCATCAATAACCCTCTCTTCCGCCCTATATGACGTGACGTAATGAATGGATGGCTCTTCAAAAATGCTGGCCAGATAACGCACGTGATTCTTTTTTGTTAGCCTCCCTCTGAGTTAAAGCATTTACAACAACCAAAAAAAAAAAACAACTGTTTGTTTGTTGTTGTTGTTTTTTTTTTTTTAAATAAAAAGGTAAATAACCACCATATTTTCGGCCGTATAAGACGCACTTTTTCTACCCAAAAAATGGGTGTGTTTGGGGGGTGGGGTGGATAGAGAGAGCTCGTACGTCTTATACGACGAATAGAAAGTATTCGGTTCAGAATATATTTTTTCTTCTTCTAGATTTTCCTTCTTTAAAATTGAATGCGTCTTATTTTCTGGGGCGTCTTATAAGGCGAAAAATGCGGTAATTAATTACTTTTGATAGGGTGGACATCTTCAAATATTATTTCTTTTCAATGGATTTATAGTTGGTATTACGGAACCCACCGATATGATGTCTATATTTAGTTAATGTCAAGCCTTGTAATACGATTCTTGTAACTCCTGAAATGGCTTATTTAATATTTTAAATAATTAAAAAGTGTAATATGGTGCACGAAGTAATTCGGATTTTTTTTTTTTAAAAATATTATTATTTAAAAAAAAAATTTTTTTTGCGTTTCGGGGTGGGGGAAATTATTTAACTTAATATTGAAATATTTTGTTGTTTGTCAAATGTAATTTTTTTATAAACTAATTCAAATTTCAAGACTAGCTTGAACTCAGTGAAAATTGAAAAACATCAAGATGTGCCTTTAAGTGTTTGTTATATAAGTCATCATCAAGACACTGACTAACTGTTACACTCATCTTAGAAGGGGCGTGTGCATGATACATTCATTCTCATGTTTATAGTTTGCAGTTTCTGTCAATTAATTTTTTCTCTTTTTTTTTATTTAGGTCAAAAGGGATTAGTTATGTTCGTTTAAAAAAAATTATACTCCATTTTTAAAAAAAATAGATCAAGTGTTCATGTATTATGAGATTATTCTTTTAATGGTCATTACAAGTGTTCATATTATTATTCGATTTTAGTATTTTCTTTTTGAAAGGCATTTTAAATAAACTGATTTTAACACACATACAAAATGTATGATTAATTAATTATATTATTTCATGGAGATTGCCAGTTAATAGTCACAGTTATTTCATATCTGAAATGTATATTAATAAATAATATTTATTTATGAAATGTATGTATGTCTTATACCCATTTACCACAAACATATCTAGCCTTCAGCCTTGTATTTAAACCAAATCTTGACGTCCAAATAATAACAATTAGAACCAATTTGACACTTGTAAACATTTATTTAAAAACTAATCTTTAGACGTCTCTTCTGTATTGAATGAATACACTCAGAAGCTTTCGATTCAGTGCAAAATCAGTTGATTATATGATTACATAAAATTGATTGTTTTTAAACATCCGAATGAGAGAAAAAACTAATTCCGTAAAAATATCGATAACTGAGTTTAATTACTAGGGTAACGAACTTGTATAGACTTTTAGCTGCCAACATTTTATGTCCTGCTTTAAAGTAATATGCTTACAATGTAATAGGATGGTCAATTGTTCTCTAACGTGTTATACATATTACTGTCCAAATAAATGGTTAAAAATTTTAAAAAACCAAATGACATGCCTTTTCTGTGAATGTGTTTTAATGTTGTCATTAAAATAATAATAGTCATATTAAAATTAGATTTTTTAGAATCTTTTTTTTAGATTCAATTTGGCAAAGGCGTTAAGGCAAGCACAATAAGTTCAATAAGAATTGAAAAAAAAAGTAAATTTTTAAAGGGAAATGTATTATGCGTCATTATAATCTCTCATGCAAAAAAGACGTGTTCAGTACATTGCTTATAGTTTATAGTCACAGAACACAAGAGACATTATTCAACTACTAGACTAATAATAATGGGAATGAGTGAACCTACCCTCTACTAATGTTACTTGACTTTACATTTATTCAAGTAAACAATAATCGTTTAATGCTCTATAGTGATTACTTACAATTATGTTCTGCGCAACTTTTTTACAGTGTTACAAGCATTTACACATAAAGTTAAAAGTTTACTATTTTAGCGATACTTCGTTTACAAGAAATATTTCAATAAATTCCATGGATATCATCCCTGTGTAGATCTTATGACCCAGTTTTAAATACTTATTTGTAGCAACGAAAACAGATACCTCAACCTAAAACAAATCAACATATCTACCTGAGTTCTTACCGTTTAGACTTGACTGATAACTGATGTACAGACCTTCAGAGCTATAAATACTTTTTAAAAATATTTTTGAACACACTGAGTTGTTGGGATGGAGAGTTCTGGCTAAAAAAGAATTCAGTTTGACTTCATTTTATAAGAAGAATGACATGGCCTCTAGATCAAGCCCGCAGTAGAATTTAGAGTATACGTTGGTGTAAAAATAGTAATTGAAAAAATTGAGAAAGGAAAAGAGAAGTATATTAGAATGAAAATGTTTAGAGAGATGTAGGATCTAACTGCGAATATATATTGCATTGTATTGTTTTTTCTAGAGATAAAAGATAAGGATTCCAAAGATCGGGAGGCTAGATAAAGTCGCGTAAAACTGGACATGGGTGTAAGCTGGCTGTTGTATGTACATTTCAGCAAATGTCTTGAATTTGATGCCTCTTATCGGTAGTCATAGAGAGGAAAAGTCTGACAGTGATTTGTGTGCGTTAAAATTTAAAAGGTTAAATTTGCTTTATAGATGCTCCTATTTAAAATAAAACTATTGCATCTTACGCTTACCCGTAGTTTAGTCTTGATTATGCATTTTATTAGGATTTTGGTTGTTTGTACAGTTTTTTCTGGCTACCTATTCCACCCACGAATTCATGGCGTGACGCAGGGGATGTAGACTCTATGCTAGTTCTTGCAAATAGAACATAAACAATGTTTTGTCCATTTAAATGTAGTAATTTGCATTTCTTTGCTTCTTTTTCTTTGATGGTATTAACAGTTGACACTTTTATGGCTTGAAATACATACTCCATTTAGTTTCTAATTTTTAAAATTCATTTCAGTATTTAGGTAAGATTTCAGTCTACAGTTTTGAGTTAATTGTTATAGATTCCATAACAAAATTATGTTGTGATTTTCACAGGAAAAAAACTGAAATAATTTGTGTTTTGATAACTGAGAGAAAAGTTATAAATAGACTCTGGATTTTAAACTTAAATCTTTTATTACAAAATTATTATTTTAATGTTTAAAGTAAGCGATTTGTTATATTACCCAAGGGGCCGTCTTTAAAGTAGGTCACGCTCCTGAGGGAGGAGGGTGTGAGAAAATGTGATAGTTTGTGACGGTGGAGTGGGGGTGTCCGGCGTCACGCTGTATTATATTAAATTTTAATTATTTTGTTAATTTGATAAATTATTTTTTTCGGAAAGTGTGACGTACGTTGTGGGGTGAAAAGGGGGGGGGGGAGGAAGGAGTTAAAATGGTCAAAAATAGCGTGACGTACTTAATGGACGGCCCCAACCTGTTTTCAAAAAAATAATTCACTAAGTATATCATTTCCATAACACCGGATGGGTCGATTGTTTTGTAACAGAAAATTTTCCCTTGTGATTATTCGCCAGACCGTCACCAGTCGCCATGTAACAGATTGCGACCATTCATTAAATAACACACAATCATGTGAGGAAATGTGTAGAATATTTGTGACTTGCGTCCAATGGCTTGACATGCCTCACATTCGTGTCAAATCTTCAGGACAGCCTGTTGATGTTAACATTACTATTAGGATTTATAATATTTGTGTCGATTGACTCCACTGAGTACGGGATAAAATGGACATTTTCTAATGGAAAATTGTATCCTACATATTGTCTGGCAGACCGTGTTCCTCGACAACACATCATCGGACCTACTCCACTTCTGCCTTCACTGTCACTTAGTGCAACACTCACTGATGGCTTCTGGTAGCGCTGCAATATTTTCTGCCAGTGCAAGCGGTGCAAACGATACATTTTTTAAAATACTCCGTTGAACACCTACGCTTTGTTTGGTTGTTCTTTATTCCATTTAAGACACCAGCTGTTCTCCAACTATATGAGGTTTTGGGCTTTAAAAAAACGCGTTGGAACAACTTACTGGGAATAAACACTTCAATGGCTGTTCTAAGCGGGAATAAATAATTGAAAACTTTCAATAACAATTTACATGTTCTAAGAATACAGAAATGTCAGATGTACACTTACTGGTAAGCCATTGACTAACGATTGAACCCATACACAAATATAATGAGAACCACTGAGTTTTTTCGTTCTTTTTTTAAGGTGGGTGTAAGGGATTGGGGGTAAAATGAGATGTGATATAACAACATAGCATGTCTCATAAGCTCATATTTCTTGTTTCCCCTTCTCATTTTAAGAAAGAGGTTCTAGAATTAAGCATGTGAAAACAACAGCTTATTACATTAAATGTTCACTCAGCGACTACTATTGACTATTGAAACATTATCAATGTGAGTAACATTTTCTATGTAGCTTACAAGTCTAAAGATATAATTCTAAAATAATGTTACTCTCATTTCAGACGAAATCATTAATTCTTCAATAGAATTAAACCATTGCAATGTTATCAATTAAACCATTGCAATGTTATCAATTAAACCATTGCAATGTTATCAATTAAACTATAGCAATGTTATCAATTAAACTATAGCAATGTTATCAATTAAACCATTGCAATGTTATCAATTAAACCATTGCAATGTTATCAATTAAACTATAGCAATGTTATCAATTAAACTATTGCAATGTTACCTTTGATGAGCTATATCGTTAAAAAGCATCACAAGATTTTTGGATTTTATGTCAGCACAGATTCAACTCGTAGCTTGAGCCTGTGAGTTACTAACAATTTCAGTTGAGTTGTACAACCTGCTGATCATGAAAACCATAAATATTATTTTCATATCGTCACATATAGCAATGACTTTGCCCAACCACGGTGTTATCGAAAAAATGTTTTGTTTTCATACTTACCAAAAAAAGTACAAAGTGGTGTTCTATCACATTACTGAGAATGTCAAACTACCTTGTTATTTTTAATGAAAGTAATTAGGTCTATGATAATTAAATTCTAATTTTTGTGATGATGTACTACTATTGTTTTGGAATTAAATTACCCCAGCACTCTCTTTAAAATAGCTTTTGCTATGAGTGTATCTGTAGGACACTGTATACTTTTCAAGGCTTTAAAAAAAAATTTGTTTACCTTCCCTATTCATGCAGAGAGACAATTTTTAAAATTGCGGTAGCGACCAAGCACTTTTCAGTGTTATCCACTATGTGCAAAAATTATTACTTCGATATTCCCCATATCCACGTTTGAAACCCTTTCAATATCCCAGCAAATCTGAAACCCCGTGACTGCCCTTCCCTAAGATAGCATGCTCCAAGCGACTGCATTGTTCTGCGTAAGCTAAAAATAATAAACTTCTGCTTGCAAAATACATTGTATTTTTTAAAAAATATTTCCTCATTTTTTAAATACACTTTCTTAATGCATGAACATTTACTTGAGGAAAAACTCAATGATTTATTACATGATGTTTTAAATAGTTTTCATTTTAAATTTAAACATTAAATCCATCGTATGACCAGATGGAGCCCTCGGGAAAACAGGATAAAATATTTTACTCTTCTACGGTCAACACAAGGGGACAGGATAATCCTGCATTCAGTGAAGTTGACCCAACTGATTCCTCACTAAATGGTTCAGCTAGACAGGTAACGCATGTCTTTAATTTTCGTCTCGCCGAGTTAGTATTTTATTTTCAAGAGTTATTTATTTTTTATAAGCAATTTGTAAGATCGTGTTAATTATGTAAATTCAAAAGCTATTGGTAAGTATTTTTTTCAAGAAATGCATTGATGAAGGCCGAAAATTAGTAAATTGTAGCTCTTTACCAAAAATACCAAATGGTTTAGTAGTGGAAGTTTAAAAAATATTACATTTTAAAAATGGTGTTTGATACAAATCAGCTGATCATTGCCAAAAACCAAAGTTGGGAAGTTAGGGGATAGTTAGCTCTAAGATAAAGTCTTTAACTGAAATCCATACTTTCTCAAATAACTTAATTCGAATTAAATTTAGTCATTTTAAATAATGATGTTATACATCTGCGGCTTATATTTTTTTTAAAATTGGGGATGGTTGGTTTATTTATTATTTTAATGACAAGATGTAGCAAAGCAGATTTTATATTTAAAAAATGAGTTGTTCCTTAAATCAGAGGCGCCCCAGCAGTAAACGGGGCTTGGTGGAGTTTCATATGCGGAACAAAGATATGTAAATGTAAGCTAAATATCATTTAGTTACGGGGCTTCCTTAAACTTGGGTATAGGGTGATTTACCTACTCGCCCCTGTTTGTATCGATGTTTTGTTATGCAAATTTAATAGATAAGACATTTCACGCATGCTATGTAAGGGAATTAAGGTGGAACCTCTCATAACGAGCTTAATTCGTTACAGAATATTACTCGTTAAGTTAAACGCGCATTTTCTACGAAACAAATTTTCCACATACAAATTAATGTCAAATACGGTAATGCATTCCATGCTGGATAAATATACTCATTTTAAAAAAAATATTTATATTTATTCAAATAAAATTACTAATGAATTGTTAAGGATCTTAACAACCTGGAATACAATTTAGATTTGAAACAAAACATTAATAAAGATATGAATTTGTTACCAATAATTGTTCCTTTTTATCTAGAACATTGTCTAAAGACATTTGTTTTTGCCGACTCTACAAAATTTAACCAAATGTGTCACAGCATTATAATTTAATAAATTTGTAGCACAAATAGCATCTCCTTTTTGGGATTATGCTTCTCAGTGTACGATGCCACAGTTTCCCCATACTTTCAGCATTTCTCTTATTGGGCTATAGAAGATTGTTGCTCTGCTACTCCTCCTCCATGAGCCCTCTTCCATAATTTCAACAGTTATTTTTTTCTCATATGCTCGTATTCTTTTTATTTGTTTTTTCTTCGAAGATATTTTAGCACAGTTTATTGCACATTGCACATACAAAATGTATGAACATAAAATTTTTAAAAGGGGTGATTAAACACGAAAACAATACGCTAACAGACCGATTTTTAAAAGTGGTGATTAAACACGAAAACAATACGCTAACAGACCGAGTGCTTTAACACGTGGTAGCGATTACTCGCTCGTCCACTTCCGGTAAGAAATCATGTTTGTAAAATTGAAGAGTTTCAAGTATTCCTTTCCCCTTTCATTGAACCTCCAATTCTATTTGTGCATTCAAACTATCTAACACTCTAAAATCTATCACTAAACCTAACCCAAACCCTAAAAACTATCACTAAACTTATCATGACTGAATTTTTTAACTTGTAAAAGAAAGTTACAAAGAATAACAGTAACCGGAATTAGACAAGCGAGTATACAGCTGTATACTCGGTCGTTTTGACAGCAAGAAATCACTACCTTAGCACATAGTAATGCATCCGTAAGGAAGTCTCTGCTCCCAAATAAATGTCGCGAGAAAGGGAACTTCCCCTTTCTGAGCAACTCGGAATGCAAAATGTTGCTCGTTATGAGAGCAACTTCTTCACATTTTGCTCATTATGCGAATTACTTGTATGCAGAGGCGTCACTAGGGTTGGTGTCACCCGGGGCGGTAGCTCATGGTGTCCACCCCCCCCCCTTTCCATGATTTAACCCGTAGAACTCCTCCGAGTTTTCCAGTGCCAAATAACGGGATAACATAGAATTTTACATTCTGGTTTTATCTCCCCTGATGGTGTCACCCAGAGCGGCCCGCCCCCACCGCACTGCTTGTATGAGAGGTGCTTGCTATGAGAGATTCCACTGTACTTTCTAGACGCTGTGGCTTCGCGAGTATTTGTATTGTATTCTTAAGTACATAATTGTTCATCGTTTTTCTTAAACATTAATTATTTGTAATAAGAACATTATTAAACAGCAATACCGCATCAACCTTTTGTTGTTACTTGAAATATTTTCTTAAATTTTAATCACATTTTTGAAAGTATGATCTAGTTTTATATGGACCTTATTTGTATAAAGGTAGGCACATATTTGAACACTGAGATTGTGAAATAAGTCAACCTCTTGGAAGCGTCAGAATTAGGGAGAGTTCACATGTGCGCATGTGATGTGGTTGAATGTGTACTTAAACGCAGGGGCGGATTAAGACTGCACGGGGCCCCGGGCTGCAATCAAATGGGGGCCCTATCCAGCCAGCATTCTTAAAATAAAATGATTGTTAACAGCTAATATAAGACTGTAACTAAATTTTAATAATGAAAAAAAACGAACACGAAGAAATAACTGTTTGATGGGTTCGCGGTAGTTACAATCGAGTGTGAAAAGAAAAAAAATATTTGCCCTTACTGGGAATGGAACCCGACACCGGTGACACCACGAGCATGTGCTATCTCCACACAGCCAGCGGAACTTCTCGAAAATGGGAAATTTAAAATATATAAACTATATTTATATCATGCGAAATGAATCAATTAAAAGTTTTTCGATTGTTAGGTACTATCAATACTATCATGTCTGAACGCGATAATTTGTATAGATAGTATTTATTAATTTATTATATTTTCAAGGGTTCGTGTAAACTTTTGTACACTTTTATTATAAAATATAAAAAGTTTGGGGCCCCTACACCGTCAGGGGCCCGTGGCTTTAGCCCGTTCAGCCCCCCCCCCTTAATCCGCCATAGCTTAAACGAATTGTTGCTTTGATATTCAGATCCCTCGGCAATTTTTTAAAGTTTAGGTGAAGGGGAGGGAACTCCCTGAAATAAACGGGAAACTTTCCCTTGGTTTTCAAAAACGGTTTATTGCCACCCCAGTTGGTCATAGTTAATACCGCCGTTTTAAATCTGCTAAATATTTCTAGACATTTTTAATTTATGGACACTAAAATGTCAAGAATTGCCTGCCCCAGGCAAAAGGCACTTGGCTAACACTTTGCCAATTGAATAAATAGTTTTTTGATAACTTAGTTATTACTTTCCTCATAGTGTTTGCATTATAATGGGGTTAACCTGAAGTCGAATTACGTTTTAAGTTCTAAATTTATCAGTCCTAGAATGTAGCAGCCAATTTTTGAGAGGAGAAAAAAAACAACTAAGAGACATTATTATTTTAAATCTAAAACAAAAACTTTTAAACTTCTACCAAAGTATAACTAAACGTACAAAATAAGCTTTCGGTGCAGACTAGTGTGTATCTTATAAATTTGTTCAATAGCCCACTCTTTTTGGAAGAGAATATGAGAATAGTATAGAAAGTGTGTAGCCCCCACGTAGGCCGACCCCAAGATTTACCTGTATTTTTTATTTCTTTGGTAAACAGTGGCGGAAGTGTGTACATTAAAATTCGGTGTTAAAAACACAATTCGTTAAGCAATTTGATTAAACATTCACAAACAAAAAATAAAATGAATAAATATGGTAGGTGCAGATGTTTAATAATATTGTAATACTTCAGGTAGAGCAGTCGAATCTTGTAGAATGTAGAGAGAAAAAACTTGATGATCTACAATAACAACACCGATATTCAATGTACATGCAGAAATCACCAATGACCCGCTCGTAAGCTGACCCCAGAGTTTTTCCCCCTAGATTTTGTCTCGTTAAAAAGTCGGCTTTAGAACGATTATATACGGTACTTAAGGTATATACAGAGAAAGACGTTGACTACAAGTTTAAACGTAAAACGGAGACCAGCCTCAGTCTCTCTCAAATGCTGACATTTTTTTATTTGAAGCATCCCATTACGGTTTCAACGTTGGAGCTTTATTAATTATTGAAATTACTCGGAGGAAACTCCTAGAATGTCTCAAGAGTTTATTTTGTATTCTTAAGATCATTTGAACAAATGCAGATATGGGCTAAAGTTTGAGATGGGAGGTTTCTTGATGATCAGAGGTTGTAAATAGCTTCCATTTGAGAAAACATGGAAGGGGGATGGTTGGTGTACAAAAGTTCAGACTAAGTAGAGAAAAGAGGCAGAAAAATATTGAGAATAAAATTGAAACTTTCTGATATCCATTGATGGTCACATGAGTTCACTGATGACTTCATGATAGGGTATATTCGACGAGTTTGAGCAACAATGGAAATATTTTATAAGGTTGTACCTAGATACCAAAATGTTTTTATCTACACTAATGAAAGGCAATGCTCTGAATGACTGTTTAATAATCATTCAAATTCCCATGTAGGTATAGTTATAGGCAGGAACTTTTGTGAAGTTATTGTAGCGTACACTCACACGACGATAATAGCGGAAAATAATTTTAAATTATCACACATTTGGGGGGGGGGGGATCAGGATGATCGTACAAAAAATATAATAAAAGCCCTATAAAAATGTGTTTTGAAATTTACATCCTGCGCCAATAGGGTCGGGGTCCTTTTTTTCCTTATATAAGTCGTATAAAAATTGATCTCCATGAAACTTTAAAAAGGTTTTGCGTACATTCCCGTGAAGGGATTTGGCTAAAATCGATGTTTATTGATCAAACTTGGTACATTATATTTTATTCATTCATATTTAGAAACTATAGTGTATGGAAACCCTGATTTTCAAAAGTTAAGCAGGTTTTAATTCAAACTTCTACTTGTAACGGTTGACAACGTTCGTTATGTAAAACTTTCTAATTTCTAATTAACTTTCTAACCAAATCTTCACGAAATTTGGCAGGCGACTTCCCTGCTTTAACCAACACAGATGAACGTACTTATTAAAATACTATGACGTCAATGTCAGTTGCTATATTGAGCTTTTTAACGGTCTTTAATTTTGGTCTCGTCTTCCAGATATTTCGTACTCAATATTCCAACGCAAACATAATCCTACTTTTCCGCTGCTCGGCGCGGGTATTTTGCTAGTAAATAATACAAAATAAACATTTTTTAAAAAAATTGCAACTAGAATTAAAATCTTCTGTTGAAATGAAATAATGAAAGCTAAATAACAGATTGTGGCTTAGGTAAAGTCAATTTTTTAAAAATGCGTCTTTTTTAAGATTGAAAATTTAACCACTGGTGAAGTCGTGCATAATATAAACACATATTATAGAATCTAGACTCACATGCATTCGATCTTGCTACAGAATGGCAACTTATCTACTAGCCAGGCCGTGGAAAACATGGAGATGGGAGAAGACCGTGGGGATTTTAACCCAAATGGTCACGTGCCTCATCCTGACGAAGATGACCAGGATATCGTCATTGAGAAGAAGAAGTTTGACCACGGGAACTCAAGCCTCTGTTCCCGCGTCATCATGGGTGCCCAGGAGGGTCTGGTCAAGGGAATCAAGCTACACAAGGTAATAGAAGAAAATCTACCAAACATCGAACATAATAACAAGAGTTGCTAATATTACGTAACAGTTAAAACTTAATTAGCCAACTCTCTAACATTGGATTGTGTGCTCTTGGTGGTGTAATTAAGGTTAGAACCACCCTGGGCGGTTTACAAGAATTTGTTTATCCTCTTTCCACAAGAAATCTCAACAGTTTACTACACCTCCGTACGTCTATACAAAGCCCTGCCATTCCCATATCACTGTGTGTTTTTCTTGTTAATATAATTTGAAATGTATAATCGTATCTTTGCAGAAGATCATCTTGGTTGTAGTTGGTGTTGTTCTATTGTTGCTCTACTTTGCCTACTTTGGATACGCTATGTATTATAGTTTCGGTGACGAGGGTTCCGTTCGCCTCTTGGTCTGCACCATCATAGGGGCGGTCATGATGCTCTACAACCTGGTCATATCAAGGTGGATGGGTTTCTTCACCAATCGCTTGAATCATTTCTTGAGCAGCACTGACTTCAAGAAAGTTAGGAGAATCATACGTTGGTGAGTTCTGATTAACAAGAGTCATAATTTTTACATGTAATTTTATACAGCATTTTATTTATTTATTTAAAGGGATAATTCATGGAAGGGAAGTTAAGATAACTGGTTTAATGGTGCCGACTGGTCCAGTGAGTGACTATTTCTTTGTGATTAAATTATTATAAAACTGATTTAATTTCTGTTTTAAGGGTTCTCTACATATCCAGTGCAGCTGCCATGGTGACGGTTCTCATTGTTATTGTTGCAATAGAACAACCAAGAAATCTACTTTCACTGGCCGGTCTAGCCGCATTTATTGTCATCTGCTTTCTTACATCGTATAGTCCTGCTATGGTAAGTTGCTAAAGTCCTGCTATGATGAGTTGCTAAAGTCCTACTCTGATGAGTTGCTATAGTCCTAGTAGGGTGAGTTGTTATTGTCATGCTAAATGGTGAGTTGTTATAGTCCTGCTATGTTGATTTATTATAGTCCTGGTTGGGTGAGTTGTTATTGTTCTTCTTTGGTGATTTGATATAGTCCTGCTATGGTGAGTTGCTTTCAGGGTTGCCAACCGTCCGTAAATTTACGGACAGTTCGTAAAGATTTATATTAAAATTGCCATTCCGTAAAATTCCGTAAAAAAAAATTAAGACGTCCTTAAAATAAGTGATACAAAGTAGAATCTCAACGTTTAAAAAAATCAGTTAATCATTTTTGTAATATCTATTTTCTTGATTCAAATTTTAATTTTTAAATTGTTTTAGTGGCATCCCGCGCTCTATATAAACTGTAAGAGCTTTCTGGACAGCTAGGAAAGTACAAACTTTAAATCACGCGATAAAATATTCATTGGTTATCAAACTGAACTTCAGCTGCAAAAAGTAGATGATCCATCGACTGTTGAAAAGTTTTATGTTGATGTTCTTGCATTTTATACCAATGCAGTTGGTGCAATCCAGAAAAGAATGCATATTAGCAAAAGAATGCTGAAGCTAAAACCCACTAACAGAATTACGGTGGAACAGTCGGAAATTTTGGAAGTGGCCGAGATTTTTCCACAAATTGTGTCTCAAGCACATATTGATTGTTTAGAGGCCGAGTTTATTGACTACAAAGTTGCGGATTAAAGCATAAGCAAGGCTGACTGAGTTTATGAGGCTTTCTGGCATCAAATTGGGCAAATAACTAGAAATATCGAAAACAAAGAGTACATATTTCCGCTAGACTCTATATACTTTCGAAGTTAGCACAAACCATGTTGGCGCTTCCATATGGAATAGCAGAAGTAGAATGCGTTTTTTCAGCTGTTAGTTTATTGAAAACCAACTTGAGAAACAAATTGTCTACTCCAATGTTGGAAAGTTTACTGACTCTGAGAAATAGACCGGGAAAAATTACTCCCACAATGATCGACAATGTAAATGTTTAATGCAGGAGGAATTAAACAGTTACTGATGATGAATGTCATACAATAAACTAACGTTATAAAATATAAACATGGAAATAGAGACGTGCTAATATGGATGCTTTACATTTTTTAGCTACAATGCTTCGATTATGTTTCATATTCGTTCGTTTTAAGGTCAACATTTATGTTAAATGTGTCCGTAAAAAATGTTTTTGTTGGATTTCTTATATTTTTCCGTAAATGTTATTTTATTGAGTTGGCAACCCTGGTTGCTATAGTCCGGCTTAGCAGAGTTTCTATAGTATTGATAGAATAAGTTGTAATAGTCCATATGGTGAGATGCTATAGTCCAACTACGTTTATGTATCGCAAGATGTCATAAATATTTATTTTTCTGATTTTTTAAACATCAATTGTGTTATCAAAGACGTTTAAAAGGAAATAAGTTGGGGTTTTGCTGCGTGGATAATTTGATGCGGTTTTTACAATCTTAGCCGTCAAACGCTGGCAATTAATGTGGTGAAAGATAATATGACACATCATTTTATAAATATTTTTTTAAGTTTCACTTACAAAGCTAGTAATTTCAATTTTACCAATATGCTTAAATATTTCTCAAGAAACACTCTAAAACAATATCAGGTTAACTGGCATCCGGTGTACATGGGTTTTGTAGTCCAGTTTTTCTTTGCTCTCATCATTCTGAAAACCCGGTGGGGATTTGAGACGTTTAATTGGCTGGGTGACCGCGTTACAGAATTCTTGGCCTACAGCAACGCAGGTGCAGCGTTCGTCTTCGGTGACTACGCCAAGATAGTCCCATTCAATGGACAAGTTATTGAGTTCACTGGAGTTTATACCCTGCATTTCTTTGCCTTTTCGGTAAGCAGATTTACCTACTATACCAATAGTCTAGCAGCAGGAAGCGCTAAATGTTTTAAGCTTCGTGTTCGCCTAATTGGATCAAAAATGTAAATTATTAAAGGAAAAAGGAAAAAAAAATCCAAGTCCAGCGTGAAGAACTTTCTCTTAGGATTGCAACTAATTACAAGTATTTTTTTTCCAGGTTATGCCGGTGGTCACTTTCTTCAGCACCGTAATAGCGGTTCTATACTATCTAGGGATTATGCAAGCCATCATAAAGGTCATTGGCCGTTTTCTGTCCTTCTGGATGGGGACCACTCCCGCTGAGTCTATCAGCGTAGCTGCAAACATATTCGTATCCATGGTATTTGAGATTTTTACAATTACTTGCTAATAATCTGAATATTAAAAAAAGCTGTACGCATGTTGCTGCCTCACACCAGACGATGTCAATGATATTATTCATGTGCTGATGACATAGATCATTAATTCACAATTTGTTAAATAGAACATTAGAATGGATTATATCAAGAGAGAGAGAGAGAGAGAAAGAGAGAGAGAGAGAAAGAGGATTAGAGCAGGCAGGTGGTGAGAGTAAGAGAGAACTATACAAACCCAGAGTGAGACAGAAAGGCTAGTGCTTTGCTGTCATCAGAGTCCGATTGTGTCTAATAAATTTTTTTTGGAAATGATTATCTCACATGAAAAAAAAACCATAATGGAAATTTTATTAGGGAAGCTTATTTCGAGGTCTAAATGTATCTTGTTTACTTCAAACAATTTCTACCAGAAATGCATCTTTTGTAAACATTATTTTTATAACATAAAATAAAATCATGATTAAATGCTTTATTCCCAATTCGAAATGTAACTACAGACATTTAGATGATGGGAAATGCATTTGGTAGTCCTGTATTTTATGTTGATTCCTTGCGATTTCTTAAATTTTCTGCTTTGTCGAATTTCTGCTAGAAGAATTTAAAGAGACGGGGTAAGGGATAAAATTTAACATCCCAACCCAGGCATGGCAGTTTAGAAGAGAGTTTTGCATTGTAATGGGAACATGATTAAAACTTTTAGCCAGGCTCCGAGCCCTTTAAACTGCTGGGGTCCATGATTTACCTTTCCCAGTAATTAAAAAATGACGAATGATCATCTGTTCGCAGAGAAAACAGATTCAAACTAAACATCAAGAAAAACTCTTGTTTAAACTCATGTGTCAATGTGTCAACCTCTAATAATGCGTTTATATCTAAGACAGAGGCACCTTTAATGATTCGTCCCTTCCTGCCAAAAATGACCAGCTCTGAACTTCATACAGTGATGGTTGGAGGATTCGCCACAATCGCTGGAAGTGTTCTGGGCGCTTACATCAGCTTCGGGGTAAACCTTCTCAAATGAATAAGTTACTCGATCTTATGTATAATAGTTTATCCAAAAATATTAACATGATTGTATTTAAAAATGAAAACAGAAGTATTTATTAATGTTAGTCTAGAGTCTAGATTGTATGCTGTCAGACTGCGCTAGACACAATTCAAATTCATAAATAAAATTAACACGGTTCAGTGGCAGTTGGTAGACTTTAAAACAAACTACAATAAAACTCGATGGATTTTTTCCAAATAAAGCACAAAGAAAGCTTAATACAACCCTCAGATAGACATAAGGATAGAAACACCTTTCTTATTCTGTATGCAAGAACAATCACAATCATATTTTCTTTCTTCCCGTCCGGAATTCGAGAGTGGTATGGGTTGCCTTGGAAACCAGGAAAGCCAACACTTTATCATCATTTAAAACTCTAATAAGTTTACAGGACTAAACACAAACCATGGATAAGCGTCGGACGCAATAATCTTCTGTATAGAAGTAGCGTCTGTAACAGATAAGATAAGATTAATAACCCATTTGAACGTCTCCCAAGGTACCAGCTGATCACTTGCTCTCGGCCTCGGTCCTATCTGCCCCCGCGGCCCTTGCAATATCCAAACTGCTGTATCCAGAAATTGAAGTGCCTGTGGTCAAAGCTGAAGACTATGACAAGATGGAAAGAACGTACGTGCGTTAAAAATAAAGCTCACGAGATAATAAAATACATTATAACAAATGATTTAAATCATAAACTCATCAGTAAATGTATAAACCTTACGAAGCATACTGCCAATAGGTAAAACATGTCAGGGTCTTTTCTTCATAAAGATAACTATAATAGCTAACGTGATACGTTCTCAGTATGTACTTTAGCTAGAATACGTTCTTAAGTTGGGACTAATATCTATTCTAAAGAACTATAGACTTACAACACGAGCTTGAGTTCTAAAGTATCTAAGGATAAAACGTAATTACAGATTTTTAGTAACATTAGCAACAGTTGCTACATATTTTAAATTCCTACCTAAAGAATGCTAGTCATAGACTATAATTTACCAAAATTATCAAAACTAGCTAATAATTCACCTATAGCCATGCATTCTAAAGTACCTACACCAAAACTGCAATTTAGAGATTTCAAAGTACCAGTGTATCTACTGTAGTTAAGATGTGTTTTCTAATTCGTGGCTATTCAAATAACCCTTTGACTTAAAATTTTGTCAATGAGTTTAATACTTACAGTGTATAGAACAGTATAAACACATACATCTAATGTTTTAGTTACAGTGTATAGAGCAGTATGAACAAATAAATCTAATGTTTTAGTTACAGTGTATAGAGCAGTATAAACACATGCATCTAATGTTCCATACCTTGTTTGTTTACCCCTCTATCTTGTTATCACCACAGTGGAGAAAGTAATGTCATAGAGGCTGCCTGCAATGGCGCCAACATCTCAGCCAAGATCATCGCTGCTATCATAGTTAACGTCATGGCTTTCCTCTCACTTCTCAAGTTTGTCAATGCCACGCTGACCTGGTTTGGTGACAGGGTTGGGGTTCAAAACCTAACTTTTGAGGCTAGTATTATTCAATACCTTACCTAAACTTTGAGGCAGTGGCGTAGCTAAGGATTTATTTCTAGGGATTTTGGGGCCAGGTGGGCTTGGCCTCTTTACATGGCATTTGCGTAATATTTAATGGAAAAAATTGGTGACACTCCTATGGGGGCCCTTCTCAACTGGGATCCCAGTAGGACTTTCAAATCTGGACCCTCTCCCCCTCCCCTAATTACGCCACTGCTTTTAGGCTAGTGTCAGTGGCTTTGGTGTCACCCTTACTCCCAAACTGCAACGATGGTTATCTTCGTATCCTTGTTGAAATTATTTCACATTATAGGGATGACGAAAATAAACTATATTGTAAAAGAATTATATTCAAATGTATTGTTATAATTATTATGATTATTATTTTTGCAACAAATGTACTTTATTCAAACTTTGTTTTCACTTCCCTGACTCCTAGAAATGAAAAGCTTTCAATCCATTGATCAAAAGTAATGATATTACATCGCGTCTCGTTCAAATAAATTTAGAGCTGGATCAGACAGCCTTGATTGTCCCTTGCCAGATCGTAAATAGTCCTTGGTGGACTGTAGTTTTGAAAGATTCCGCTTACTTAAAGCCACTGAATGATGAATTACTTGAAATCTTAGACAGAGTGTTGGAAGATATTTTAGAAAGTCTCATTCAGCTATTGATTTTAAAAACAATTTTTAAAAATACTAAACAGTCCAGGGCTATTATCCATTATGAAATTCAACAGCAGCAGCTTCTTGTTGTCTTCTGAGTATTTGTTATATTCAGTTAACTTCCCATTTCCAAGAATTTAGGTAAATATAGCTTTCCGTCACTACAAACATTACGTGGCATATCAAGAAACGTTAAAAAAGAAGCCAAAAGGATACTTTCTGATTCCTCAAACTTAAACTTTTTGATTGATTATAGTTATAGCTCTTGGAGTATAAGAGCTGTCGGTTATTTGCCTAAAGAAATTAAGCTATACTGACAAGTGTGTGGTCTATAAATATGCAATTTTCAATTTGGTGTCACATCCTGAGATGGTGTCACCCGGTTCGATCCGTACCCCCCCCCCCCAGCCACGCCACTGGAAAGTATTGTTTAATGCCATTTTAAATACGAAATATTGTAATAGTGCACACACACAAATTTAATAGCCGATGGATACGTTTAACTGACTTTAAAGCTTTTTCACTATTCAAATATTTCAACTACTTAATCGTGATTCCAGTTAAAACAACGACTATCAATAATCAATTATGTATTTCTTTTATAATAAAACGTCATGATTTCATTTATTTGTTTATTTCATTGACTTGTAAACAACAGCTGATCTGCTCCTATGTTCTCTATCCCATCGCTCTTTTCATGGGCACTGAACCTGAAGATTGTCGCAAAATGGCCGAACTCGTCGGACTCAAAACTTTTACCAATGAATTTATTGCATACGAGTAAGTTTCCCCATTTATAGCGTGTTTGATAAATCAAGACTTTCCTAATAGGTCTTCAAATATAGTTCTTAACTTGATGGTATTTATGGTTAATGGTAATAGTTATAACGCTAATAGGAAAATGAAGATGAATTTTCATGTAATGTATTGTCTGTGTGTTTATCAGTGTGGTAAAAGTATAGTGTCACAAAATCTCTTCCCCACCCCACGCACAATATTTTTTAACTTCCCACATGGGCCCTAATTGAATTCAAATTACTGTGAGCTTTAAAAAAGTGTACTTAATTAAACTGAAAACAGCAGATGAAACGTTTGTTTTCGGCGTCATGAGGAGTGTCTTTGCCTTAAGGTCACATTACATCGTTTTATGCTCGCAGACGGCGAGATTGTAGATGTGAAGAGACAAGGTCGTAGGAATGAGAAAAAAGTAAAAAAATAAAAAATAAAAAAAAAGGTTTTATTGGATTTCCTGGAAAATCAAAAACGACTCGAAAAAATATCAGTATTTTATCAGTTTCCTCGCTAACCATTACAACTATCGGGTTGAAACAAACGCCAAACGATATCTAGAACAATGTTGGAGAAGGAATTTTATAACAGGCCCTTTTCAATCGACTCCCGTAATTTTAGCAGTAATTTGTTGATTGCAAATGGTTTGTTTACTGTTATAATTGATTTGAAATGATAATTAATGTAATCTAGATTCTAGAATGATAGCTAGTGGAGTTTTCCCGCTTTATGAATGCTAATGTTAGATTGGTGCGCGGTGCGCATAATATTGACGCATTATTGGTGTGATGCAGCTTGAGGAGATAGGACGTCGCTTCCCCCCCCCCCCATTTACTTTCATTGGCATGAATTTTAATGTCATCTAGAATGATTTCCCTTGAATAAAAAAATTGGAAATTCTTTGTTGGAAATTGTGCTGAAATTAAATACTCTTTCGAATTTTTATTAGATCTAGATCTAGATCTACTTGGTTTTTTTTTTTAAAGTCATAATGAAAACTTTATCATAACTCTTTATACCACTTCCTTTAATGAGAAATTTTGCTAATCCGAAGAATCTCGACCGTGAAGTCGCGACGCTACCAGTTGCTGGAAACGAGATTTTCAAAAATGGAAGGTTTTAGGGTTTGGGTTAGGTATAGCTTTAGAATTTTCGGAAAAATGGAGTTTTTAGGGTTTGGGTTAGGTATAGCTATATAATTTTAATTTTAGGTTTTTTAATGACGTGCCATAACAACAAAGATGGTCACCGGTAATGGCCGTGACGTCACGGTCGAGAATCTTCGAATTAACCGAAAATTTGTTTCTTTTGATATCTCCTCTTCGTTTCGTGTACGGTTCTTAACTTATTATTAGCCAATTTAACATGCAACTTCTTTTATCAGGAAATTATCAGGCCTAATCAAAAACCGTAAGACATACCTGGCTTACATCGGTGGACATGCACAAAACTACTCAGCTTACGTGGACGGGGACGATATGGTCTTAGGTGATGGGACAAGGCTCATCAACGGGATCATGTCGGTACGCATGTCAAATAAGGAATACTTTCCTAAATAATTGGGTCTTAGTGTCAACACTTAAATAGAATGACATGTAGAAATTAACTTATATTTCAACATAAATCAAACAGATTCATCACAGAAAACCAGATCATTTTATTTTATATTTTTCGGTTGCAGCAAAGGTCACAGATCATAGCCACATACGCCCTGTGTGGTTTTTCCAACATTGGTTCAATGGGAATCCTGCTAGGAAGTATGTCCGCCATGGCCCCAGCACGTAGGTCAACAATGTCGAAAATCGTCTTGAGAGCTATGATCGCTGGAAACATATCGTGTTTCTTTACGGCTTGCATAGCGGGTGAGTTAACAGAAGTTTACTTTCAAAGCTTTTGAATGAAACGGAGTTATGTATAAATTCCAAGACAAAAGTATCAAAAACAATTAATTAAAACCAAACAAATCTCGTAGCAACGTGCATTTTCTGCGGGCACTTATTTTCTATGAACTCAATCGCATTTTGTAACAAACTCCCTGAGCTAGTTGACTATTCAAGTACTTTTCTGAACATTCCCCGGGAGATTCCTTTGTTTACAATACACAATCAACGTTTATGAAACCATTGGTGCCTTTCAAAACGATGTGCCGAAATCCAGCTGATTCACTATTACATTGGATACACTTAGCGTAGTTCTTCCTTTTCCCCAACTTATCTGGATACAAAATGTTGTCCATAATTTTTCATTGCCTCTGAACTTTTGGATGCTATCGCGTATGATGTTGTACTTTTTTAAAGTACATTTGGTTAAATTTAATTTGTATTGTTTTATTTTATTCTTCCAAATGATGGAATACGTTTACATTATAGGACTTATCTAAATTCCTATCAATTTTGATTCTTTTTTTTTCTTTCTTTTCAGGTTTATTTTTCCAAGAATTCAAGTAAACAATAAACGAACTTTTATTTTTTTTTAAACATTGCTCTTGCTTATGAAAATAAATTTAAAACTATGTCATTATGTGAATACCACTTTGCATAATCCGAATTTGTTTGAAGTTCTGAAAAGAATAAAATAATAACTTTTTTAAAAAATCTGTAAACGGCCTTAATTTACGACCGCAGGTCTTTTTACTTTTCTATATGTCCCTCCCTACCTCACTCTTTCCCATATCACTCTCACTCTCTCCTTCTCTCTGGCTTGTTCTCCCTTTCCTCCATCTCACTCACACAAATACACCTCAACAGGCAAGCACATAAACACAAATCACTTTCTTTCTCTGTCTGTTTAATGTTGTAAACGAATTGTAAATACTTCAAAAAGAGTCCTTGTATTTTGCATTTTGCCGAAACCTACTTTTCAGGGCAGTAAAAACATACATTTTAAAGCTTATCAACCGATTTAAAAACGCAGAGAACCTTCCTTCGGTTTATTAAAGAGATTGACTGAGACGTACAAAATAAAATTAATTATGGGATATTTTGGCGCAATAATTTTATCTCAGGCATTCATGTATTCTCTAGATTTTTTATCGCCGAATCTGACTCCTGCTAAGCTCGTTTAAATCTTAAATATAATCATTATAAGGTTAAGTTGTGTTTTTGATGAACAAATGTGAATATAGCCTACTGCAAGAAATTTAACGAAGAACTTTATAAGCATCTAATTTAATTTGGCATTCATTTTAACCCGCATCTTTCATATAATTCATTACTTAATTCAACTGTGAATTCATTTTTACTGCCGACCGGGAACGGGAACAAATGTGACTGTAATCCTAATACATCTGAACCAGTTTCTTCTTTCAATTCCGTGTAGCAGATGCTGAGACCCCAAAGATAAATTATCTGCTAGAAAGAAACACGTGAAAACATCTGTCCCTACGACTTTTGGCTGCAGAAAGTGGGGTTTTTTTTACAGGTAAATCGTGGATGAAACAAAAGACCTGTATTGTAAAACGCTAACATTCATACATTGAAATAACAAATTGTATAAAATTGCTGAAAATTATATGTCATTAAAACCTTTTATTTACTTTTGTGTAGTTTTTTAACGCTAACCCAAAAGCTACATACCTCTTTTGTTTAAATTTGAATAATGAGAGGAGTCCAACCATTTGTTAACATCTAATTTTACTCTTTTGTTGTTTAAAAAATAAATTATCCATTTCTTATCCCTTTAAAGCCTTTAATTTTAACTTTTAGAAAGGTATACATTGTTAACGATTGATCTTTTTTTTAAAAAGTGCTTTGCTAGACACTCATCACAATGCAATAAAGAACAGCTATAAATCCTCCTCCTTTCCTACTAGCATTCGGGTGTGAAATGCGCTTGCTAAACAAATAAGAAAAACCAGCATAATATCAACATTCAAAAAAAAAAAATTTAATTAAAATAAAATTTAAAAAAAAACTATTTTTATAGACCGGTGGCTCTCAACCTTTTGAGGTTCACAGACCGCTTGAACAACGTGTGTCTTAGCCGCTGACTACTACTGAAAATTATGCTACTGTCATGCTTGAAATTTATATATATAATTATACTTTGTATATAACTAGTTACTAGTATACATGTTAGGTTAGTAAGTAAAATTATTCTAATATGATACGTTTTGCGTGCTCCAAAATTTTTGAATAGAAACAGATTGTAATGTCTCTTTTACTGGTCGTATACTTATATTCCATTTACGTCTCCTACGATGAGGGTATGCACCTACTCAGTGGTGCCATCGACAATTTTAGGAAAAACCTAGCCAACACGTCAAAATAAACCTAGATCAGAATGAAAAAAAGAGAAAATAACCTAGACGTGCTAAAAATAAACAAAAATGACGTCACAAACTCCACTACCCCACCCCCTTATTTTAAATAGAGCATGTCTCAAATAAATTTTTTGGTCAAGTATTACTCAAGTATGTATTTACTGTAAGTGTAAGGGTGCAATCCAATAGCCCAATAGCGTAAAGGATGTGAAGCCATTTAAACTGTCACTAAATAGTTAGGAATCAAATATTAAAGTGGAACTTTCATTTAAAGGTGCGTGTTTTTTTTTAAAGTGACGTCACAGTTCTTAAGCAGCTCCCTCCCCTTTGTCACAAATCTCACAAAAGTATGACTACATGACTACATGTATGACTACATTCCATCCTTCCCCAAAATCGTTTTGGCATTAGCATTTATTAATATATTCTACATAACTATTTGTAAAATATACTTACATTTGATTTTTTTAAATCACTTATGTCATCATCTTTATAAATCTTTTGGCAATCTTATCAACATTCTTGGAATAATTCACTATGACTATCTGAGTCTTGTATTAGATTTTCTTTAGCCTTTACTTTAATTAATACGGCATATACTTGAGAGTTTATTCTCTCATTGCCGACAGCAGAAAATGTTAGCGCCTCTAAAAGTCTAATAAAATTGAATATTTTTGCCCAATCAAGTTGTTTTTATCTTGTACCAGAATTGTACAGACATATGGCGCCACCTTTCGAATTTAGTAGCACAGAGCTATAAATTATGATAGATATAATAATGGAACATCAAAGAGCGGCTAAAAAGACTGTAGCTACATACTGCTTATTTTTATTTTTGAAAAATCGAATTATTTAGAATGTTAATTGCATAATATATTTAATTATTTTCTTTCTTTCACATGGAATATTTAATTTTACTATAAAAAACAATTTTAAAAAACCTAGATAATTACTATTTTTGAAATAAAAAACCAAGACGAAGTCAAAAACACCTAGATCTAAGATAGGTGTATCTATACTATTAACACTGTACTAACCGTGCCCCTATCTAATCTATAAATCCTTTTATGTTTATAATCATTGTTTATGATATTTTGAATTTTGTAATTTAGCTATGTATTCAGTCAATAAAATTAGGTTAAGAAATTACAGTTAAGTTAAATTTGAATTAGACTAAAAATTATAATTTCTAAATCTTTTCATACATTAATTTCTTTGTCAATTAATGGAATTTTTGTTAATGAAATTAAATAAAATATAATTTTATAAACGTTTACAATAATTTCTTTTCTTAAGTAGTGAAAGTTGAGTTGCGCCACTCTCTTGGGTCCAGGGGTGTCCTCTTAATTCTTGCATTTTGTAGTTTGTTGATGATATGTAAATCAATGTCAAAATGCATTTAAAATATTTTACAAAATCATAAAATAATAGCCGCCAAAATTGTATTTATTTATTTTAACTACCGTTGCTGAATGCTTAACATATCGTGGTGCGGCGTAGATGTAATTCAGGTGTAGTTGAGACCATAAGTTTGAAATTTGCATCTCAAAACTTACGTTTGGTTGACAAAGGATTGAAATTTAAAGAAAAAGTTAGATACTCGTATTATTTAAGATTTAAAAAACGAGCATTCGAATTCAAGCTACTGAGATACGGTTCAAATTCCAGAGATAACCAGTCAAATAAATAAACACCGGCATCCCAGTTAGACAGAACAAGAATCATGTAGTGGCTCCAGCTATATTGTGTCCCATTTAAACCGCCCTGTGCGGAATATACGCGTTGCGATATACGTTTGTCTTTCACTCTCGAGGCAGTGAAGAAACGCAGCCCTGAATATGTATAGAAAGTGGCTGCCTTTGAGACAATTGAAGGGTTCGCGAGAACCCCAGTGAAAGTGTTCACGGATGGGTCTGCCAACTTGAGAGAAGGAACTGCAGGATATGGTGCGCTCATCCATGCCCAATAGGCGGGCCACCAAAAGAGGAACATTGGACCATGTGGGACTGTGACGTCGAATTAAGATGCGGAGCTTGAATCAATATACAGGGCCCTGGAAAGTGTGCACCAAACACTGCAAGGGTCGGACCTAGTAGGTTTTGACACGGTCTTGTTTTGCGACTCGAGAGCAGCTCTCAAGGTTCTGCTAAGCAAAAAACGTAGCACCCATTTGATTGATGTCATCTTCGAGGACGTGGGTAAGCTCGAAAGACATGGGGATAAGGTGACAGTGCAGTGGATCCCAAGCCACGTGAATATTGATGGCAACGAAAAGGCAGACTCCCTGGCAAAAGCAGAAGCGGACCAGCCCCAACCGGACGTCCCAGTTACTTACCCCGGGGGAAAGACCCGGCTATTGGACCACTTTAGGAGCAAGTGGTACTAGGAGTGGGCTGACGATACGACAGCCAGGGGAGTTTTCCCTAACATGCCAAGGTCGAACCGATCAGACCAGTGGTGGAGTTTAAATCGTCAACATAAGAGTTTAGTGACTCAGATGCGCACCGAGCATTGCCCAACCAACTCGTACTTAAACAGGCTAGACCACAACAGGGACTCGAATTGCCGTCATTGCAGCCAAGCCTCTGATGACAGTCTCACATCTGCTGACGTCCTGACCCGCGCTAGACATAGCCAGGGAGTTAAGGGAGGTAAAAGAGTCCCCTGTAGGGACAATGTTGTATGGCACTTCTCAGCTGATAAAGCAGGTTGCCCAAGTATTAGCCACAGTGGCGTAGCTAGGAGGGTGCAAGGGGGGCAAAAGCCCCGGGCGGCACTTGGCTAGGGGAGGCAAATTCCTAGTCGATTAGTTTCAAACAGGGAAAATTTTACAAGAAGGAGGAAGTTGTCATGGGAATAAAAAAATATATATATATATATCAATCAAAGAAATAAAGGAACTATCCAAAAGTATGTGGATCTTCTTCTTTCAGAATTTCAAACTCCTTATTGGCTATAAATTCTTCTGATAGCAATGCTACTGTACTAAAGAACAAGCGGCTTAATAAGTATGAGAACTTGAAAATGATGTGGTGGTAACTTAGTTGATATTTCAAATTTGAAAGCTACTTGTGTTGTAAGAGCAAAAATGCTGCTTTCAATTTCTATCAATTTTAAACATGAGCCAATCGAATGGTCTACGTGGCCTATTTTATTTATTGATTTTTTAAGGGGTGGGCGGCGGCAAAGTCCTTGTTGTTAATAAGCTTCTAAACACTTGAAAAAAAAAAAGTTTATTAATATGAAAGAAAATCCAAGATAAAAACATATAAAAGCAAACAAGATACTATATTAAAATACGTAAACGTTTCAAATGCCAAAACTTTAAACTCCATATTGAATCTAAAGTAATCTGATTCTAATTCCACAGAGCTGAAAACATAGGGGCGAAAGTTCGTTGGTTCGTATATTTGATACAAGTTTGATTTTAACGTAGGTAAACTATTGGCACAAAAATGTTTGAGTACTTATTTGGTTTATTCTTCCGAAGCAAGCAAATACCTTAATGTTAATGTCGTTTGTTTGGCGGCATAAACAAAAAACTATGTTACTTGTCTAATGGAATTAAAACTTGGCACACATACATTCTAAAGTAGCCTCTCATGAATAAGTGCTCAGCATTACCAATGTTGTTTGCAATTTTAAGGAATCGGAAATCGGTTGTTAAAATAGACAATACGTTGCTGTCAAAGAAAACAAAACTAAGAAGAGAAATGTTCATGGTAGCATGTTTGCCTTTATTCAATCCTGGCAAATTTGAATGTAGCTTTCTTAGAGAGGACAATACTGTTGCAAATATTTTTTTAAAAATCTTGAACTGACGCATTTGCTCGAATAGTACAATTAAACGCTCGGAGAACATTGTGTGAAAAATGATTTTAAAAACTTGTAATCTCAGATACAGACTGAGCTCATAGCAATTTTAGGAGATTCAGTTCACAAAAAACATATTTCAGGTACAGGGTATTCAATATTTTCAATTTATCCGAAAGGTCTTCATATATTTCACACAATGATCAAACAAGTCCATTTGCGTTATATAATAAAGATGGAAAATAAAAATTGTTCAAAGATTTCATTGACGCAAAAGTAAATCTGCATACGACTTATCTGACTTGATTTTTAAATAATTGCTGTTCTTAAAATGATTGACTGCAGAGGCCTAAACTGTGTTAATACATATAGCTGAATGTATGCAGCAGCTCTAGAGAGACGCAAGATCTGATTGTCATATCTCGCTCAAACAGTTCATTAAACCTAATTTTTTTACATGGTAATCCAACTGAAACGAACTCTTCAGTACACTAGAACGTTGTTACACATTCTTTTCTATGTCCATACACATTTGGGAATACCTAATTGCTTCTAAAAGCAAGGCGTTAATCATTAAACAGACTTCAGGATATCGACTAAATAGTGTATGAAATCTATAAAGAAAAACTGATAGAGGCAGACGAAAAGCTCAACACATGAACAGACATATGAACTTTGTTAGTAGCAATTAAATATTTTATTTTCGAATTTATTTTTTACATTTGGAAACATGTACTTTAAGGATGCCCAAAATTATTTACAAACTTATTGTGCTAAAAATGTTTAGTAGAGTCTACTCATAGAGGAACTAATAGAGTACTTAAAGTATCTATTGACATTTGCCAAAATTGTTTGTGGAGACCTCATCCTTTTTAATCGAACCTTCCAATCAAAGAACGAGAGTGGTGATCGAAGCGAATATATATGTATGTTATGTAAAAAAACATTTGAGAAGAAAGTTTTATTCTTCATGAGATGAGATTACAGTAGAAATTCATGTGAGGTTTTGGCATTTATAAAGAGTTTTGAAAACACATGATTTTCTTAAATGAGCCAATCTACAGGAGTTTGAAAATTTGCCTTTGAATTAGAATATTTAAAATATCTCATATGACATTGTCAGGCAATGACTCTTTTACCTCAAGGGTTAAAAAAAAAAAGAATTATATATCATTGATTTATTCAAGGTTATTAAAAGATATTTAAGCTCGATGTTACTCTGCTTAAAATAAATAAAATTAATTTGAACTTTGTTTAGAACTGTCTTAATGCAAGGTGTTAAAGTGACGTCTATAAAATAAAGTTTATGAAAAAATTAATTACGAAAAAAAAATTGTCTATTCTAGCTATTTTTGCTAATGAGCATGGCATGGCTGACAAAATTGATACACGAAAATTTGTGTCATGAGGAAAAACAGACAACTTCAATTTTATAAAGATACGCCGCTTATTAGCCAAGGCCTTAAGAGATTAGTCTCAGGCCTACAGAATATGTGTTTAGTTTAGTGGCTCCCACTTCATCAAATAGTTAAATAAAGTTTTAAAAATAATAGTGAAATAAGATTAGAAAGCCAAAACTTAACGAGAAATATCTTCTTATTATACCATTATTTAGGATTACAGGCATTCCAAAATGTTAAACCAGAAAAATATTCCATCAACGTTAAAAATAATAACTTTTAAATTTCACCTTAAATGGGGTGGTATTTTATGGATCGAAAACGTAAAACACTATACATATCTACAAACAGCATGCAGACATTCATCAACATACGACTGAGAAATGTATTGAAAGTTAAATAATAATAATAAAAATAATAATAATAATAACAATAATAATAATAATAATAATACAAGATTTTTAATTTTTAAAAAACTGTTTAAGATGTTTTGACAGGATAAGATAAAGCGACGCATCCTTGAAACAAAATGAATAGGAGTATAACACACCCTTAGAAATACACAAACAACGACATTCCTTAGAGCCCAAACCATGTGAACGATGCAGAGGAAGATCCAACTTGAATATTTAGAAGCATCCTAATGGACGCGGTTGAGAGCATGAAATAATGCTCTCTCTCTGGCTCTGGATTTCATCGCTGCTAAGTTTTAATGTCATTTGATTAATTAAGTATTACTTGTTTTTTTTTTTTCGTTGAAGAAGGCTATGTGCTAAACGTTCGTTTTTGTTTGTTTTTTTTGTTGTTCGTGGTGGTGTTTTGTGTGGGTGTGTGTGTGTGTGTGTGTGTGCGTGCGTGCGTGTTCGTGCGTGCGTGTGTGTGCGTGTGTGTGTGTGTGTCTGTCTGTGTGTGTGTGTGTGTGTGTGTCTGTGTAAGGTTCATACATACACTTTTTTTGCCTGCCATCTATCTACTATTACTATTATCAAACTTATCTATAAGCCAGATTGCAGATTGCAGTCTCACCCATACTTTGTCAGTAATAATACATTTAAGGCAATTAATTCTTACTTGGAAATATAATACAAAAATAATCTAATACAACACTCGAATAGACGTCGGGATAAATTCCATATTATATACAACAAAATCATAAAATTCTCTTTCTTCCCGTGCGAAATGGGTTACCTGAAGAAACCAGGAAAACCAACACTCCGTCAACATTTAAACTCTAATAAAAATGCAAGACCAGAATTAAACCATAGATAACCATAGCACTCAATAATCTCCTTTACTTTATAGAAGGAGCGTCTGTAACTGAAAGTTTCTTGCTACCTCATGTAGCCAAAACATGACAACATAATAATAATAATATAAAACGGCAAAACACATTTTTATTAAGTGTCACGTGAGTAATGATTCTGAGCGATAGTCAAAATGGCGGCTAGATCGTCAATGGATCATGATACTCAAGAAGACTCTTCGGGTAGCTTTAGATTTATTCGTAACTTCTTTAGTCTTAAATTAGCCACGACTCCTTGACTGCATCCAAACACTATTCGGTTAAACCATTATTCACTTTAATTCAGATACATTTTTCTCACATAACGTAACCTATGGTGACCAGATTTTCCGGAGCGCAAAGCGGGACAGGGTC
>MUZC01001178.1:642380-655133 GCA_002072015.1 Radix auricularia | reverse complement strand
CTCCCCTCCCCCCACCCTCGATGGAAACGTTAAACGTTTTGTGAAAAATGACTAAGGCAATCTTTCCTGAAGAGCAAATACCAGTTAGAAAATTAACAGTTTGTAACCTCATACGGTAACGGTATTTACCTTATTGATTGAATGTGCTCATCCAACACAAGGTGCCTGATACTGATGTTTTAATTACACGCAGACGATGGACCCCCCCCCTCTGATCTGGTGCAGACCTAGTTTCATTCTATGTAGGTTCTCCATACACATATTTCATTGACGAATGAATGCTTCTGAGAAGTTTTGGTTCTTGTAGAAGCGTTTCATACACTTTATCACAAGAATTAGAGGAACTCTCGTGAAACTCATAATTGCACTTCACCATTAACATTGCTTCTAGTGTTTCCACTTTTAATTGTGTTTTTTCAGTTGTCCATGTGATATTCATAGCGGAGAAAACTCTTTCAGTGACAGCGTTTGTTCCCGGGAGACACAAAACAAACTCTACAATTTTCTGAATTTGCGCACATGGTAGATCTTTATTCTTGAAATGATGGACGATTTCAACCCATCGACAATCAACACTAGTCTGCTTACAATTCCAATCTGCAATTTTTTTCTGGTGAAGCAAATCGGCTAACGTGGCTAACTTCGTCAAATGACTGGTTATCATCGATGTCAACATTTCGAATCTTTTGTCCAAAAAGTTGCAGAATATCCTGTACTTTTTCCCATGATGTAGTCTCTTTTAACGCAACCCAAATAAATGCATTCAGACAATCGAATTGTTTAACCGTCTGTTTCAGATATTCAGCAAAATTGTAAAAATTTACAACGGTTCTTGTAATGTCGGTTTTGCTCACCATTCCTTCCTCTTCTAATTGAGTAATTCGCATACGTATTTCATTGGGTAAAAAGTTTTTAGAGCTTCTCTCAGTGCATTTGTGTATTTAATCATCCAGTGCAGAAGAGGCTTCCAATGCTGTTACATTCTGTGCCTCTATGCGCAGAATTGTGCATGAAATACTGCAGCAATATTGTGTACGAAATAGAGCCACAATTCAGCACTGTTATTTTCAAAGAAGTTGCGGATGAGAGTGGGGCACTTCTCTTCTGACAAGAAATAAGATTTCAGTGCAGGAAACAATTTTAAGACTCTCCACTGCAGGCATCAGTGATAACCATCTAGTTTTCCCATATCCTAAAATGCGCTGGTATTATTCTACACAGGCAAATTTGCAAAATTCTTTGAATGACTCAACACGAACAGTGTAGATGTAGAAGTAATAATAGATTTTCATAATAACTGCTTCCACATCAATTGGCAAGCAATCCCCTGCAGTTTGTATCTCGTTGTGGACGATATGAGCAGCACAACAGATAACTAACAGTTTCTTCCCGAGATCATATTGCAAGCACGTTATTTCTTCCTCTCCTTTGTAGTCCCTTAAAGTTCGTGTTTGCATTGACTGCACACAACCCAACAACCTTTTCTGTTAGACCATGTCTCTGTAATGCATTTACAAGGAAATTACAAATGGTCTCTGCTGTTTTTCCAGAAAGCGATTGCATGTCCAGGATTTTAAATTTAACACCTGACAGTGGCAAAAAATATCTTATTATTGCAGGAAATAGCTTCACATCCTTATGGTTGGGTGCGTCTGTAGACACTGTCACAAAATTCACAACATTTAATTCTGCCTTTACTTGGTTCATTATATATTGACACAGCACATTCGTGACAATTGCTTCACACTTTGTTCGTGCGCAAGTAAATTTTGGATTAAAAAACTTTTGCATCAGTTTGGACGTACAGTCCATCGATTTGAAGCTGTGATTATGAAAAAGCGTTTGGTACGCCTAGGTACCCTCTGCAGCAGCTAACTGAGCAAAGTCATTCTTGTCCAAAATTACAATAAAACTAATTGTACTCATTGTATTTATCAAATAATGTATTTACTTCAATTGCAATGGGTGTTATTTTTCTTTACAATCAAGGATGGATTAACGTTTAATTTTAATTTTTTACGTGATTCATTTTTGCGTAAAAAATATGATTTGTAAAGAAAATAATAATAATAAAAAAGTCTCGTTCACAGAAAAAGCGGGACAAACAACGTCCCGCCGGGACAAGCGAGGGTCGGCGGGACATGAGGTCTGAAATCAGGACTGTCCCGCCTAAATCGGGACGTCTGGTCACCTTACGTAACCATTCATGAATCATTAACTCTTAAAGTGCTATAAGGTTTTTGGAAAACTTCCGCCTCAGTCCCGTAAGGATTTCCCGTATTACGATCAACCGGTTATGAAATTAAAAAATTTGCGTAAAATCCATTTATAATATTATTGTCATACTGACTTCATTTTTAAGGCTAAGAATGGTTATTTTACGCATCCAAAAGACCGTACTGAGTTTGAAACAATATTTACCTGTAGTTTAGTACTATTATTTTAGTAATGAAGTATAACGAAAACGTATCTTCGAAAAAAAACCCGTTAAAACTACCAAAAAACATCGCGAATCGAGCGATAACACTAGTGCCGGCAACGGCCGCCATTGCCGGAAGTCGAATGCATTGTTTTTCAAGCATTGAAGAGTTTTTACTTTCCGAGATCTCATTTCTAACAAGATTTGTATCTAGGGACGCATTACGACGCTTTAAGGATAGCGGGAAGAGACGCATTACGACGCTTTGCGACTTTAAGAGTTAATATCATTAATAATAAATCATGGATGTGGCTAGCGCTATGACAATTTTGTCGTAACAGCAGACAACCCGGTCGGATGTTGCTAGCGTTACGACATGTCGTAGAGCTAGTCAGAAAACTAGTGCTACGACATACGCAACTTCTGCTACGACTAGTTTTAGTCACTCTTTGCAGAAGACACCTGGAAAGAATTAAATCTTAAGTCTTAACAAACTCTTCTTTGATTCTTTGTCTTTATATTGTATATGCATATATATTATAATACTACATTATTTGTGTGTGCATTAATTCTAAAATCTAAATTTATTTAAATAAATTATTTAAATAGATTTAATTTTAATATAATATTGGTCTACCGATTATAAATATATCAGCCGATTTTGCTATACTATAACTATAGTATACTTGTGTAAGTGATGCCGATGCATTAAAATTTAGTAGGCTATACCGTAAAGCCTAAAGCCGTAAATGAAAATCCTCAAGCAACGATTCGCGCACGATCGCAAGAATGTAGGCCTAAAATAATTCGTTTCGTGTGGAATAATAAAATGTGCCTTGTGCAGACTTGTCATAGGAAACCATTCCATTCATCCTTCTACCGAATTTTCACTCTATTACTAATATTATTACTATTGAGGGGGGGGGGGGCAGGTAATAACAACTTCACAGGACTCCTCGTTTACTCGCCTTTTTTCCCCCATTATTTTGTGCTGCTGTTTGTGTCCGTTTTCTCAGCCCTCCCCCGCCCCGCCTCTCTTTGCTCTATTTATGACGAGCAAGTCTGCGGGGCACGATGTGCTATGCCTCCTTTGTCTGACAATGGCTTCAAATCCCGCTTCCCCCGCTTGCGTTCAGCACTTTTTTGCGATGCCTTCAATTCAGAGAATTTTTCAAAAATATATTCCAAACAATTAAGTAACAGTGATGGTGTATAGTCATTTTTTTAAACTCACGCCTCACCTTTTTCGTTGGTGATGCCGACTGAGTGTCAACTCGCGAATTAAAAGAAAAAAAAAGTAGTATTAGCATAATTAAATACAGCTTTAGTCGTAAGTGTAAGTAAGCACAAATCACATTTTTACAACTGTTGTAGCAGCAGACGACCCGACCGGATGTTGCTAGCGTTACGACATGCATGTCGTAACACTAGCCAACCATATGTGGATTGGCTAGTGTTACTACTAGTCTAAAATCTAAATATTTTTATTTTAACAGATTTATTCAACGTATCTGCTTTTCAGAATAATAACAAAAATTACCAGCATACTCATTATGATTTTTTAAAAAAAATAATAATAATAAATGAAATTTTTAAAAAACATGACGGCAGTGGGATTCGATCCCGCTATCAATAGTGTCATATCATTTTCGAAGCAACCGGATTATCACTTGATCTAGCGAAGCTGCTGAGAAAGTGTAATTTTTTAAATTTATAACTGTTTTTCATTTAATGGCTCAATCTAGATTTTTTTTTAAACCTTTAAAATTCATTAATAAGTTTATGTAGTGATCATGATATTTCATTATGAGAACTATAGTTTAGTATTTAAGTATTATTAATAGCATAATTGAAATACAGAAAATTGTTTACGTCATGTCGTAACTTGTCATAATGGCAGACAACCCGGGCGGGTGTTGCTGGGGTTACGACATGTCGTAGCACCAGCCACATCCGTGCGGGTTGTCTGCCGTTACTTTGTCGTAGCAGTAGACACTCCGATAAATCATTAAATAATTAAATGAATAAATCATTAATGACACACACTCAGCCACTCTCTCTGACCTCAGTCTATCTACTAAGTCTACAGACTACTGAACTATGTATATATACAGTGTATGATTAATGACACTGGGAATAAGACTAAGACTTAGTCTTAAACTCTTAGTCACTAAGAACTGAACATCAACATTCACTGACACTGATCACTGATTATTCACCATGATGCAATTTTGAGCTTGTATACTTTTTAAAAATTGGTAATCCTGCATTTGGCTAATGCGAAGAATATCGACCGTGACGTCACGATGTTACCGGTTGCTGGAAACAAGTTTTCTATAAATTCTTTAAGGATTTTTGAATGGCTACCAGGGTTACTTGTTTGAAAGGTGAACTGTCAAAATGGCTCCTGTCAAAACAGCCCCAGATAATTCTGCCCTCGTCAAAACAGCTCTGGAAGAATTGTTAACATGTTTTCAAATTTACATTTTTTTTTTTTGCATTTTAACCCTTAAATGCATAGTGTTGCAGAAATGCAACACACTAATTAACCGTGATCAAAACTTTGCTGTAATTAAATTGGAACCAATGCATTGTGTTACAGTATTGCTACATAGCTATACTGTATTTTGCGCATGCTCACTGGACCAAAATTTTTAAACCCGGCGCGTTAGAGAGCTTTCACTTCGTCGAATCACAGTTTGTTTACATTCCATTTTGATGCTCCGCCTCTAGTGGTCTTCTAAGTGTATAAAACGCTTTTCAACATACAAAAAATTATTTTTGTATTCCATAATGTAAGTATTGAAATTAGAAATACTTGTTTGTTATAATTTGAGCGTTTATAGTAAGCAAATTAAAAAAAAACTGTATGTTGCAGAACTGCTACATCATGCATCCTGGCCTTCTTATAATAATGTTGTTAGTACTAGTAAGACTAATACTATTATTAGTATTATTAGAAGTGTAATGTTTGAAGTATTCTGTGTGTTGCCAATATATAATTGTTTGAAAAAGTTCATTATATTTATAAAGAACACACATTTTATTTCATCAATTTGTTTGTGTTATCATGACTAATGCTAAAATTAGTCATAATAATTAGTGGCTAATCTATACTATTTGTATACTATACTGTACTATACTCTTATTTTTATACTTATAAAATAAATCAAAATATGCTTGTCTATATATTTTCAGCTATGGCTATGTCAAATAGAGGTGGAAAGAAGACATTCACTGAGGAGAATTTACAATAATTTATTGATTATTCATGTCAATGAATCAAATTTATTTTCCAATCAGATGTAAAAAAGCCACTCAATATCAATATATAATAACTGAGAAAAAAAAGTATTATTTTTATTACAAATCCATTGTACGCCTACTAAATGTGTGATCCTATTGGCCTTCTGGTTTGGAACTGATTTCTGCAATAAACTGTATGACAGTGAATTGATTTGAAAGAAATTGACAATTCATTGATTTCAATGACAATACCAAGCCTAATATTTCACAATAACATCACACTTTACTGTATGATGTTGCAGATATGCTACATTCTGTTTTTCTTCAAAATACATATTTTAATTTTTGCAAAAAACTGTAAGATTTACCATAATGAATAAAGAAATAATAAAGCATATCTTAATATTTTTTTCAATGGATTTTAAAAAATCATGCATTTAAGGGTTAAACTCTTGTCCACTTTTTTACCTTTTAAGAAAGTAGTAAAATTGAAAATTATTTCTTGTGATGTTGTTGTATTATATCTTCTCAACAAATAATTGACACTTGGTACCATATAGAGTAATTGTTATTAAATTTTTTATATTGTTTCTTGTGAACTAAAACTTACACTAAATTGATGAGTAAAAATACTAATATAATATTTGAGTGTATTTTAATTCATTTTAACATATCTATTTGTCCAGGGCTGAATTGTCTGGGCCGTTTTGACCAGGGTCATTTTGACTGGGGCCGTTTGGTCGGTTAACCTTTCAAAATGCCTCAAAATGTTCGCCGTCATGCCCGCTGTTAACCTTATACTTCTTTGTTTATTATGGAAATGCAAATTTAGATGTAATAAATCAGTGATGTAAAATTGGTAAAATTGAAGTACTACTATAAATACAGGTGTGTAAAAACAATAGGCATAAGGGTGCCAAGAGAATTTTTTATTAATTATTTTTATTTTTTTGGGGCGGGGGGGGGGCTAAACAAAGTCTTATAAAGATAAAGGGTGGTATTCGTATGATGACTTGGGGGGTTATTTTTAGTTCTTAGCTGACACCTGTTGTAATTAACCAAATTATCCGGAACTTGCATCTACTTATTGGCCCATCCCTCAAGATTTATTTTTGTTTTATTGGGAAAATCATTCAACAATCAGTAACAAAGGTGTGTGGCTTATTTAAAAGCCAGGGTCATTTCTGTCATTTCCTAGTTTGTGTTCTATTTTCCTTACTTGATAAATTGACAGAACCAAAATCTTTTTTGTTTTTTATATATTTTTTTCAAGAAAAAAAAAGTGTATAAAAATACAAAATAGTTTTTAGGGACCGTGTTATATTTCCGTTTGACAGTTTCTTCTTTTTAAGTGTTTTCATGTTACTGTAGTTAACAGTAAATATTTTAAATGACAAGATTTAATTTAATAAATTATCCGTAAGCCAAAATATGAACACAGAAGAGCTGAATTTCGACCACCGTTGGTACAGACACTGCAGTAACATTTTCACAGGTACCCTAGCGCAATCTTGCTACCCGGATAATTGCTCAGCAATAGGAACCCAGGTTGCCAGGTACCTGTTGACAGGTCTAATAGTAGTCTAGAAGTGGAAAGCCAGTCAAACATTCCAATATCTATTCACTTAAATCATTTTTAAAGTTAATGTAAATTCTTTAAACAGGAGGGGGGGGGAAGAGATTTTCTGCAATAGTATTATTTTTATGCAGAAAGTCAGCTAAAACATTGCTTTCACATGTAGCTAAATTGACGAATAAATTATATTAATACTGCACTGTTAGTTCTTAACTGCCTAAGATTTTTAATTGCACTCATCCACATGTTACCAACTCTTGTGTATGTGGCTGTGGATCAGATCGACATTACATGTCAAATATGAAACAATCATTGCAATAGTCAGTTTTTGTTTTTTAAACAAATATTTCATTTATTTCAATTTTTTAAAAGGATTTGATCTTGCTTCTTAAAACCCAAAAGCATACTACCAGTACCAGCATATTTTTATTATTTTCCATTAAGTAAACTGCTGTTACTTTTGGCTTGATGCTACAGGTACTTAAAAATTTGTATGACTATGACTTTAATGTATTATGTCGTTGTTGCAGATGTGAGTGTTTGGTTAAAAGAGGCTCAGAATGGTTCAGAGAAGCATCAACTCGATGTTGCCCTACATTATCTGAAACTTGCTGAGTTAGATGTTGATAAAGAAGAGAATGCTAACAATGCTGTTAGTTGGCTTATTGCAGCTTCAAAGCAGGGAAATGTGGAAGCTAATGAAAAATTAAAACATTGTGTTGAAACTAATCTTGGTATGGTAAAATTGTTTCTTTTTTAAATACAATTTAAGCTTCTCTCATTTTTATTTAGATTTAATGCACCCTTTTAATAAATATATTTATAAATTTGTAATATTTTACACATATGTCCAGAAAGTTAAATATAAATAAAGGTTAATAATTTTCAAAAATTTCCAAATTTATGCTTATTTTGCAAGATTTTCTTTAACAAAATTAAAGAGCCATCCATAAACCAAGTCTTGCTGTTTTAGCTGCATTTATTAACTCACAGATTTTAATTATGTATATCCCCATGTGCATATGCCCATATAGATGGCCTCTAATTATTTGTTTAAAAAGTAAAATTACTGTATATTCTCGTTCTAAAGCCGACTTATTTTTGACAAAAATCTAGGGGGAAATGTTGGGGGGTCAGCTTACGAACGTGTCATAGGTGATTTCTGCATGTAATATCAGGGTTGTTATTGTAGATCATCAAGTTTTTGCCTTCATTCTACAAGATTTGACACTATAAAATATTATTAAACTTCTGTACCTACCTTATTCATTCATTTTATTTATTTTTGTGAATGTTTTAATAAACTGTTTTACAAATTTTGTTTCCAACAACAAATTTTAATGTACGCTTTTTTGCCACTGTTTACCAAAGAAAAAAAAATACCAATAACGCTTGGGGTCGGCTTACGAGCGGGCTACACACTTTCTATACTATTCTCTTCCAAAAGAGTGGGGTCGGCTTATGAACTAGCAATCTATAGAGTGAAGATATACGGTATTAGTTTAATTCTGTCTAGTATAATCTTTTCTAAAAATATTACAAATATATACATCACAGGCATAAATGAGAAAAACAAGAATGATGTCACTTGGTGCCTTACAACAACTGTGTCTGAAAAGAAAATTCGCTTTGCTGCTAGGTCACTTTTCTTAAAGTTGAGTAATGCTCACAAGAAAGCATTATCAGAACAAGAGTATATGGAAGCAATCAATAACCTTGGCTCCATTACAGAAAAAGAGAAAAAACTTTTACTTGCTGCAGGTTAGTGTATTGCATAATGTATGAACAAATAGTCAACTAATTTGCTTTTTTTATTGTATTTTTTAAAATTAAGGTTTAATGTCCTGAAGCATTGTAATTTTAGGGGTGTGCCGGAATCCGGTTCCGCCGGATTTTGCACTACCCGGTGAAATTCGGTTCCGCCGGATTTACATGTATCCGGAACAACTGGAATCCGGATTTCGGAATTTGCCAGATTTTGTGACTCACCGGATCATAATCTGAAATAAAAGTAATTCTCTTTCCCAAATTCCATACGATCACGATACATTAATCGATTGTCTCGAGCGTTGAGCTTGTTTAATGTTTAATATTCCGAACATACCAGAGGCTAGAGTCAGCACCGCTAATAGTGGCCAATCGGCCCAATCCCATACATGATATTGCGGGGATGAGTAATTATTATTCGTGACGCAATCACCAATGACGTTGTAACAGAAATAATATGCAACTATTGCTATACTGCCCAAGCGCCTGGCCGCCAGCCCGCCACCTTACCAAGCACAGCAGACGACCATCAAATTGCGTCAAGCCAGCAGGCCTGTGCTGTGACCTAGCCTATCTATGAATACTTTTAGGGACATTGCGCCATCTCTGATTGGCTGGTCGGTTACCACTTGGTTACCTAACGCTCTTTGGCGCGGCCCGCGCTCAGCTGTTACAAAATATTTCGCCACATTGAATGCTTGAAATTGAAGTGGAGTTTATACTAAGGTTGTTAAGACCGCTCGTTTTTTAGGACCGGCTAACAGTGATGGTTAATTGTCTTTTTTAATATTTTATTTTGAGGACTCGTAGTTCATCGGTCTAAATATGAGAACCGGTTCAATCGCTCGTTAAAGTTAGCGAGGCATTTTTCATTAGTTTCAAAAACCAACGCCTCGCCCCGTCCGTTGTGACGTCATGTTTACCTCTCTTGTGTGTGATGCCGGTCAGCTCAGTCAAATCGCGCTTTAAAATTAATAATAAAATTATAAAGCTACGGAGTAAACAATGATGATAAAATGGAATTTATTTTTAAAAAACATTATTTTTCTATCGCAAACTCGCCAGAATAATTGAATTTTGCGGCACACACGTTTCCCCTCCCCGTTTTTTCTGTTCAAATAAGGTTTGAGCCACACTCGCCGTACTATTAATGTGGTAATCAAATGCCTTTTACTAGCAGGAAAAGTGTCACTAAAAGACCGAACTCAAATTTGTGGGCCGATTAATCACCCGGTATCTTTGCTACGTCTTTCAAATACCTATCGTAATATAGGTACATGCACTTCACTAAGCGGCATGCGCCGATAAGTTTTTTGAATGCCTGAAACAGACTATAAACCGGTGATCAGAAAATGCAGATAGGTCACGGGGTCATATGCTTTTATAGCTTTCTTTGTCTTTATGAAACACGGACTATAATTAATATAAATAGAAACAGCCAAAATCCGGAATAATCCGGATGTGGCGGATTTCGCATCAGAAAATCCGGAACCGGATCCGGTTGAAAAAAACGGATCCGGCACACCCCTAGTTGTAATGTCTGTAATCCTAAAGCGCAGTAAAGCAGGCCTTTTGTAATGAAATCTTAAAAAGTAGAAACTCTACATTTAGTGAGAGAAGCCTTAGTCCACTTCTGGAAATGTCTGTGTTTGCATTTGCCAGTGCTTTCGCTAATTTCGCAAAGTTTTTAGTTTTTTGGTAGTTTTTACATATTTTGTTTAAAGATGTTATTTTGCTATACTTTTCTGTAAAAATAATAAAAATAAACTACAGGTAAAAATAGTACTAAACTCATATTGGTATTTTGGATATGTAAAATAATCATTCTGTAAGCAATTTTTAGAAATTCATAACCAATTGATTGCATTAAATGTGAAATCCTTACATGATATAGGCATAAGTTTACAGAAAACCTTTTGGGACGTGGTGGTCGAGAGGTAGCGCTCTCGACTGTCATACCGATGGTCACGAGTTCAAATCCACACGAAAGTGAGGATTTGTTCTCGGGGCCTGAGGAGTCCCCGAGTCACCCAGCTCCGAATGGGTACCTAACTAGACAATAGTGAGGCGGCTGGGGTAATGCGTGGAACCCCTATAGCCGTGGCCTGTGACCGCTACATCACTTGCCAACAGATCATCTCTCATGGTCTGTGGACGCAATTATCTTCTGCATAGAAGGAGCGTCTGTATATCTAAGATAAATGTTAAAAATACCTTGCAAAATATGGTGGCAAGAAATTATATCAGCCAAGCTACTAAGATATGTGACATTATTTAACATTATTTAATGTCCCATATCTGTATTAATAAGAACACCACCTTTTAAACATCAATTATTAAATCATTTTTTTAATATCTCTATAAGAAAAGAAAAATTAGCACTTGTGGTATTTAAATAATTTTGTTTATAGCTTATCATGAATTTTAAAAGGACTATTTATTTAGTAGTGTTATCAGTTCATCCAACATTTCATTTAGAAATGTATCTCCTAAAAAGATGTTTCATTAAAAGAATTGTTTAAAACAGTTATTTCTTCAAGTCAATGTTGCAATTACATGTGAATTCTAATAATACCTCTTAAAATTTTATATTATAAACTTTTATGTTAGAGAATAGAAACATTAATTTTCTTGGAAGTTTTTATAGATTACAGTTTCAAAAACCATTTGCTTATTTCTTTATTTTTATTTTTTCAGGAAAAAAAATTGGTTCAACCATAGGGGAAAATGATTTTGTTAAAACAGTTGCAAAAAAAATTCAGGGTACTTTGACTTGGACTGCAGATGAAATTGGAGAAACTTCTGCAGCATATGACTCAGCTGGAGTAGTCAAAAAAGCAAGTTTAAAATTTTCACAAATTATTACAATTTTTTTTAAAGAAAGCAATTATTTTTTAAAGTAGTGAATCATATATTATCTAGCAATGTTTAAAGTATTAAGAAGGTGAATAAGAGCAGTGTTTTGACCATTTTAAATTAAGAATATACATTACTATATTTGGTAATATTCTTCAATTATATGCTTGAACTTTTGAAATCAAACCTTATTTAATCAATTTTTCCAGGTCTTTGCATATCCTCGACAAACTGCTTCCATTGTATTTGAAAGAGGACTTGAATACGCTAGCAAGGAAGGGCTCAGTCTGATTATGTCTCTTGTCCCTACAAACCAAATATATCTTCTGGCTATGATACTAATTTATAGCTATCTCACTCCAGGGTTCTTCCTTCTAGTTTTACCCCTTCTGGCATTCTACATCTCTATATTAGTCATGGTTGTGGCAACACTTCAGGTAATTTAAAGTCATAGTGTTCTTAGTTACTTTTTTTCCAGTCAACGTTCATGAGAAAAAAATAAAACTTATTAGCTGTAGAATAGGAATTTTAATGTTGTTGCATACATGCCTACATGTGCAATTCACCCATACTTAGTCACACAAAGAGCTGCAAACTAAGAAGATAAATCCATTATCTTTGACAAACTGCAGGATGCTGTAGTACATGTTATTAGAGTTTTTTAACTTGTTTTGAGGGGCAGACTTCTGTACAGGTTTTCTCATTGAGAAATATTTTGTATATGATGACCTTTGGTAAAAGACTGATAATCTTAACATTAAATTTATAGCTCTTGCTGATATATACATTGAGTAGTAAATCATAATTGGGAATCTGTTTCTTATCCTTGTTCTATTGGGAAATATGTGAATTTAAAAAAAAAACAAAAAACATCCACCTAATCTTCCCC